>DWJN01006974.1:0-10294 GCA_018248895.1 Carystus phorcus | reverse complement strand
GTCAATGTGAAGTAACGCTTTGACACATGTATTACGGACGAATTTCGACCGCTGACAGGTCTCTAGTTATTATTATTGCTTATCTCGTATTAAATTTGGCATCAACCCATTAATGGCCCATTACTGAGCACAGGTCTGTCCTCGTCACTGAGGAGGACTACAGCATACGCTACTCCACCACACATCTCCAATGCGGATTGGTGGAGGGGTTAGTGACGAACCCAAAGATCAGAAGTTTCTATGCCATCCGGAGGCCTCCGACTGCTAAATATAATAACTGTGATCAAAGACTTAACGTGCTCTTCGAAGCACAGAAATAAAATAATATTGCGACTATAAATTGAGAGGTAAGCTATCCTGACTTGAAGTTGGATCAAACTGCACACGGTGTGCAAAAGTTGATTAAAATCTGTCAAGTAGTTTACGAGTCCATAGCGGACAAACACCGTGACACGTACTTTATATATATTAAGATAAGATTAAAATAGATTATGTTGAACGAAACGATACAGGTTGCAAATTTTATTATGACCTTTTTGGTAGTTCCCGAGTCCATTTGGGACAAACACCGTGACACGCGAATTATATACGTGTAATAGATACATAGATAGGTATAAAACAAATAGATTCGAGCAAAAGTAGGTCGTATTAAGAACAGCGTAAGAGTCTTTACATAGTGCGAAATTCCACTCCTACTTACACAGAATTAAAGAATAATATTAGTACGTCGGGAGACTCGAGGAAATTATAATCTTATAAGGTCGATCGAGACACGGTAATAACAAGACTCTAGAGCTTCCATCAGATAATATTGAATTTGAAGCAAATACATCCATCGTTTATTGATCAAAAGTCTTTAATCTCAGTGACTAATGATCAGTATATGCTTAGACTTGACTTTTTGAAAAATTCTCTTAGTGTAAGATAGTTCATTTATGGAGGAAAGCTATAGGCTATATAACATCACGCTAGGATGAATAGGAGAGGAGCAGCAATAAAGAATATTGCGAAATCGAGAAAATTTTGAGCTTTTGTTGCGTGCGCTGACTAAACGGTGAAAGTTACTCAAAAATCACGTATTACAATATTGTTCTCCTCTAAAGAATCAAAAAGCGTGTTTTGTCGAGCGAATCTTTCAAAAACCCCTTAAAGATTCTGTGGAATAAGATATATTTTTGTTTGCAGTTTGCAACCAGTTCGCGCGCGGTGTGTTCGGTATGCTCGGAGCGGTGTCGCCCGAGTCTTTCGACACTTTACACTCATACACCAACACCTTCCAGATGCCTTTCGTCACCCCATGGTTTCCTGAAAAGGTAAATATATCTTTTAATACTAATTAATATAATCCTCATGACTCCACACAAATCAAATCAAATCATTTATTCGAATTAGGTTTTTACAAACACTTATCGAAAGTCAACTACGCCATGGCTTCAACAAAGCCCTACTATGAGTGGCCCTGGTAGAAGAAGCGGCAATAAACTCAGGACGCACGCCAAGACTGAGAATAGAAAAATTAAACTCATCGACATTTTTGCCTCGCTGAGAAACGAAACCAGGACCATTTGAATCAACGGTCCGTAATGATGACAAAAACGTGGTGGTAGTAACATGTTGTCGTCTCAATTTTTTTTTGTTAAGTAGTATAATTTTACAGTCAGATTATTTGGAGGTATTACAAATGATCAGTAAAGTGTGAAATGAAATGTATTTCATACTAATAGGCATGGCTTTATGTATAAAATGTTCAACCGGCAAAGCTTAGAAAACGCTATTGGCAAGGCTCTCGTAGTTATGTCGCGGCCAATTAGTTCAAATAGCCGTTTAATTGAAGTGGGTCGAGTTTCGTTTCGTATACAATATGGCGTCAACAGCTAGTGCTTTTTTGATGTTTGGTCTCGCTATGAAAAGAAAATAAATTATCAGTATTATTTTCTACAAATGTCTGTAATTATGTGAATTAAAACAAAATGTAATTACGTCATAGATTTTCTCTTTCGTAGTTAATATTAAAGCCCAAACGAATATACCTTAATTTATAATTCCTACTATAAGAGTAATGTTAGTTATTTTTCTTGACAGAACGAATCATCCTTTTTTTGACTTTGGAGAAGAAAACAAAACGATTTTAAATAATTTTATGCCAGTACAAGGTTTCAGGTAATTTAGAATAACAAATGTGGTTTTATTTGTCCTTCATTTTATAATTTACCCAATTTTCTCTTCGCTTTTTATATACCTGGGCACTGTAAACATTAATTAGGCAAAGTATATTATGCAAATGAGAAATAAAATGTTTTACAATCCCTAGACGAAACTGCTATTGTATAGAATCTACGTAATCAATGAATAGTTTTGCTAGTGACATGTACATATTAAAACTTATACTAGTATACCTGGCCACGCATTGCCGTAACTAAGGTTTACATACTCAATTTACACCGCCATCTGTCAGAATCTTATGAAACTACTCCTTTGTAAGATACTAAACAAATAAATTGCAATAAAAAATGTTGCGACTGTAAATTGAGATGTAAGACATTCTATCTTTTAAGTTGGATCAAATGCACACGGTGTGCAAAATTTAATTAAAATAGTTAAGATTGGGAAATAGGTTTATTGAGTAGTTTAGGAGTCCATGGTAGACAAACACTGTGACACGTACTTTATATATATTAAGATAAGATATTAACATTAGACGGTACCACCTTTTATGGATAAAGCGATAAGTTGTTGTGAAAATTTATCACTGAAAAATAAAATAAAGACCTATTGTTACTGTTTGTCTGATAACCTAAAAATGTTCTAAATTCTAACATTAAAATGATACGGATGCATTCAAAACGACTTGGCAAGTATTTAGTTTGTTCCCTATAACTGAGTTTGGAATAATTTTAGCACTATTCAATTTCTGTTCTGCTCTCCTGGTGAAAACTGTGTGCTGATTAAAGACCTGCACTTCCACCTACAATTTTATGAACTGAATATTTTCTGTCGAATTCATGGTGAATCGAGCAACGAATTTCGCCGACAAAGTCGCTTTTCATTTGATTCTTATAGCTTCCAGAACGGGTTTTTGGTAATGAAATGAAGCCTTCAAGGAACGAAGTACAGAACGATCTCAATAATTATGTTTCAAAACTTCAGAACGTTCATTTTCACTTACTCGCTTTATATGGCAAAACTTTTAATGACTCATTAGCAACATCGCTTCTGAATTTAGACAGCGATAAAGTTGCGGTATTAACTTGTAAATACCAATTATGTTCGAATTATTGAACTCGAGTCACTTATGAACGAGATCACTTCGACGTCTTTACATTCCGTAGACTGAGATACTGTACATGTACAGTTCATGAAGTTATACAGTTCACTTCATGAAGGTGTTCCCTTTTACTCTTATACAAAATAAAGGAATTACGCGTGATGTTTTCTTAAGCACGACATATATGTAATAATTTCACTCAAATTCTCAAAGTCTACAATTTATTCGAAATTACATGACAACATGCTAATTATAATGGTTTTGCGTATAATTAATATTTAATACGATATAATAGTACCTAAATCTTTAGGGTAGTTGTTTGTGTGCCTTATGTGTGAATTCATTGCGTAGAGTTACGGGGTTATTTTAGTTGACCCAGAAGAGGTTGACAGCAACATACATATATAACTGATTTAAATGATAAAACTACATTAAATGTTAAGTGAAGTCGGTGCAATTATAATCCTGAAAACTGCATTCAAATCGGATGAGCCGATTCTGAGATTAACGTGTACAGACATATGGACATAGACACAGACAAACCATGTGTCCGATTGATATAATTTTGATATCAAAACATTTATCAAAGAATTCTGTACAAATTTGCTGAAGACATCAATGGTCTATCTTCTACCATTTCAGAGTCTATAAAGGACATACAAGCATTCATTTTTATATATAAAGATAATAAATTAAACGAAACGGTTGTCAGCTATACTTGCAATATCCATAGATGTATTAATTAGGACGTCTAACACAGCCTATATCATGTTGCACCTGTTGGCAAGGTAACATATTATGAATTGATCGCAGGTAATTCCCCCGTCATCTGGGCTGATCGATCATGCAGTTAGTATGCGTCCCGACTACCACAAAGCCATCATCGATACCATAATGCATTATGGTTGGAAGGAAATTATCTACATGTACGACTCCCATGATGGTAAGTACTAAAAGTAATCTAAGCGTAGATGTCTCAACCCCGATTTCTGAAAGGCTTATCAAAATCTCGTTGAACTAACAGGCATATTAATAGGAAACTCGGTCAAATTAATACGAGTTTCTGAAACGTTGGTTAGTGAATGATAAATCAAAGAACAAAATCGCATTTCACATAAGTCTCGGAAGTAAATTTGTTAGCTCTGTTTAACTGATGAAGTGTTCAAATCAAATGAGATAATCATGCTTTCAACAACCCTATTGACGATTGACAACAGATTTGACAGGTTATTTGTTAAGTTTTCGGCGGTCAGCCTTTCAGAAACTGGCGGTCAGTGTCATAACGTAAAATGTCAGATCCATATCCCAATTGCATATCCAAGCCACTGTGATTACAACTCCATACTCGGTAATCGTTATTAGCTGTGTTGGGTGCATGCTCAAGAAACTTTCAGCTTTTCTACACTTCTACACAAATGTTATAAAGAGGAAAACTTTGTTTGTTTGTAATGAATAAGCTCAAAAATTTCTGGACCGATTTTAAAAATCCTTTCACCATTCGAAAGCTACATTATCCACGAGTAATATAGGCTATATTTTATTTTAGAAAAAATAGGGTTCCGTAAGATATTTGGGTTTTTCGGATACAAGGTGTAAAAAGTCACAATTTATATGGCAAAACAACTTTCGCTGTATAATAACGAAGGTCTGGCATTCACGGACTCTTGGGCTGCAGCCAGACTCTCCATACATTATCTTCGAAACAAAATAATATCGGCAATGTTTAAATAATGTTACACCTTAACCAACGTCTTTGGATGAAATTATTTACAGAGATTCAGAATAGTTCGGGAACGAAAGATTTATGACACGGTTATCAAACTCTATACCTAAACATGAGTCTATTCTGATTCCTTAACCGATGTTGTCTTCTTACGTAGGAATTCCTTGGCGATTAATAGCTTGGATTTGAAACTCGGTATACTATAAAAATTTATAAAATTTCGTTTTGCGAAATTATTCTTCAGTAGACTGAGCCGCTGGTAAAGCAGTGTTTTTGTACATAACGTTTACGTAAATCATAAAGAGGGAAAAGTGTTCCACTAAAATGTGTTTAGTGTAGTCTGTCGAAATACGGTTAACAAAACACAAAACGAACTAGACATAAGTAGATAGACTAAAGCATTTGTGTCAGTGTCATCTGTCAACCTGTCAAAAGTTACTCTGCCCAACCGCAAGTCAGTCATGACCACAATCCACGCTCGAAATATTGGCCTACTTTATGTCCTGAATTCTCGTATCGTTAAAAAAGTGCACAACCCACGAATAGCTAAGATTAAAATAACATTCGTATAATGAGATCCAAATGTAAAAATGTAGTCACTATGAAAATAAACTCGGATAACTTAATTAGCATACTAATTTATGTTATAGGGTTAGGTACTATGGTAAAGACATGATTTTAAGCAAAATATACAAAATATTGGAGCCAATCAATTTTAAAACAAGATACAAAAATAATTTAAACACTTATAAAACTAACGGTTATTCTAGGAAAGAAAAAGTCATGTAAAATTTCTCTGTAATGGCGATTAAAAATACCAAAACATTCTCAGGAAAGTTACTATTCGTTTTATATTAATAATAATTTAAAATCTTTGATCGTTTCATATTCCGAACTAATTTAGATTAGTCTTTTTCGTCTTGTACTTAGTAATTTCACAAATATTTACTTGTAAATAGGTTAAATCGCCGTGAACCTACATTTTTTACATTTATATTTAGCTCTTGTTAAGTAATTTTAGTAAATCAAACACGATAAAGTTGATCGTAAAAACCACATTCGTTCACAATACGAAAGACAGAATGTACACTCATTATTCGATAAATAAATAAAAAAACTTTTGAAATTAATTTGCCATTTCAAAAATATCTTAAGTCACACCGTTTCAAAAGCTTAATTACTCTTATTTGTTTACTTTGAAATTTTTTATAATTAAAGTCAATCAGCAAGTTATTTAATTTAATTATTTATCTGTACAGATAAATCTCACCACAAGCTTTTATATCATATAAATAGTGTAATGTAAAAAAACAGAAACACAAAATAAAACTATCTCAACAAATAAATCTCATAAAATATTTATAGTACTAATTTTTAACCATAATTAATTATTGTTTTAAGCCAATACAACAACAATTATTAATAAAAATTCAAAACATTTATCCACTAAATTATTGGATTATAGATAGCGTGATTCAGAATTTGCAAATGAATTTCACTAACGTCATCTATTTACAACATCCGGAACTAAATATCTAGAAGCTAACAAAACATCGATTTTCCAATGAGAATGGTTTACCGCGGTAAAAAGTAACCTACGTTACTCTCCACCCTCCTAACTATCGCCTCACACATAAACCATACCATATAACAGCTATGTTGCGACGTGAAACAGGAACAAACAAACAAAAAAACAAACACACTTTCACATTTATAATATTAGTATGGATTGCGATATCTAAGCCAGTAATTATGTTTTTTTATAATGAGCCTTGTAACATATAATAATGAGCTGTTTTTATACTAGATGGCTTATTACTAAATTTAACTTGTACTACATGGAACAGGTTCATTAATAATAATAATATAAGCTTACAGTGTATTTAAATGTTGTTCATTTATGTTAAATATTAATTACTTGATAACGTAAAAATTGTTTTTTTATTTGTCATTTAGACTTAAGGCTTAAGACATAATAAAGAAATCTTTTGTGTATTTTTCAATATCAATTATACTGATAATTTTATATCGTAAGTAAATATTATTGGTTACTATCAAAGATGTGTTGTTACGCAATTATAAGAAAATCTTACCAAGAAAATGATTATGGTTGGTAAATTGTACAATATTAGTGTGTCCTCTTTATCGAAGTTTATATAATTTCTTCGATTCTTCGGTTGCTAAAGCCGTATTGATCAGAATACCTTTCTCTTAATCCTGTTACGATAGAAAGCTGAAATGTAGAATAGTCAAAGGGGGACTAATCTCCCTTTGAAGAAAGAATCTAAATTCTCAACTGGCATTTCAAAAATTCATCGTCAAATAAACGAGATATTCCTCATAAAATCATATGAAACGATAAACTGTCATGTATCTAAACTACGATTTAAGAGACATTAAGAAACGTTCGCATGAACAAAAATGCACAAATGATGCCATTTTACTTTAAGTTAGAGCCGCGTTGCAGGTGCATCACGGTCTCAAAACTTACTTTGTCCAGTTTGTCCCCTGTAGTAATAAATTGCTCAAAGAAAACAAACTTTGTAAGTCGGTGTAAACTAAAGTAGGTAACAGTTAGTTCCTGGTTGATCTAGCTTTGCTCGGCATCTGATGACAGAGAAAAATTCACTTTATTTTTTAAACGAATTAAAAACTTTATTGAAAATTACGTACCTTAAATTAGTGTGAATCTTGCAATAGGTATAATTTATCAAGGAGTTAGTTGTTCTATTTATTGGATGAAGGAAACGTTAAACAATACTGTGTTTATTTTTTGCTTCCTTAACCAAAGATTACAATTCCAAATAACTACCACTTAATTATATTTTTACTCATACTACCCCTTTCTATTTTATTAGTCTATTCCTCCATCCGATTTTTTGAGTATAAAAGATGAAGTTTCGAAAATCGCTTTGTACGGACTTGGTATTACATTTTAACGATATAAGATTAAACATATCGTAGCTATGGTCAATACAAAAAGAGGCGTGTCACATAATTTCACGTTAATATATCACATCTATACAAAACATTCGTCCTGCTTAGTAAGTGTCCCTGTGGCCTAAGGTGGCAAGGCCCGGTTGTTGAAACCGGAGATTGTGGGTTCAAATCCCACCAGGGCGTGTTGGTGATAGATACCCTTTTTTAATTTTTTTTTATTACCAATGTTTTTAGTACATTTTTAATGCAAAATTAATTACTTAAATGGATTTTGTAAAAAAAATATGAGATAAATATGATTAATTACTTTTGTTTTTAAAAGTAATTTTATACATGTTTATTATTTACCCACAGCATATATGTAGGTAGGTATCTAAATTTAGAATAGAAATTTCAATTATTATTCAAATATCTGCTTTACTGAGAATTAATTGAATCTTGCACCAGTCGAAAGGCGGCACGGTATGACTATCCCATTGGTCATCGGCATACAGTCAATTGTGTATCGAGTTTAAATGTGTTTTTCCCAATTATTATTATCCATATTTTTTTGAAAATTTCAATATAATTATGGTACATTGTTTAAATACGTAATGTTGAATTTGAGTAGCAACGGGACCACTGAACGTTACTAAAAGTTTAAGGGAAATTAATACAGTGATCCACTCCACTAAGTAGGTGCTGACTCAGAGTTTGCCAGCTTCCATTTACTTAATGAAAAATGTTTTAGGTAGGATTATTTGGTTTTTCTCCAAACCGCGACAAGTTTCCCAAAGGATGTAAAAGTCTACGCATGTCTAATGCATGAATCTATGTGGTAAGGAGTGCTTTTGAGTATTAAAACATATAAATTGCTAGCAAGAATTTAGCTTGGATTTTGGAATAAATAACTGTTTGTTATTTCAACTTTGAACGGCTGAAATAAATATGAAATCTTGATACGAGAGAGAATGAAGCTACTTTTATGGATTCTGTAATTAAACTAGGCACCCGTATAATTTCTCTGTATTCTGGAGTTTAATAAGGTATTTTTTTTTATTAATTTTTTCTTTCTTTACTACGTATTTCAAAAATAATTATAGAATTATGGTGTTACATAAATTGATGATATGTTTATGTTGTTGACAAATTAAAATTTTTATCATATGGTTTATTGTTACTAGCACAGTTGGCCGTACTTTTGCTTGCGTACTTTGTGACTAAAGTGAAGTTAATACGTAAAATTTGAAAGGCATAAAAATAAGTTCGCAGGCTTAATAAGCTCTTGCCTAAGCGTTGCCGATACCAGCAATATTAAAAAATAATAAATATATAAAAAAGTCAAACAAACTTTGAATTTAGAATTACTACAACATCGCAGTGAAAAGTGAAAAAGTAACGGAATGAAAACTTTTAACTGTAGTTATATAAAATATGAATAAAACAATGTTATATCGAAAGTGATGGACAAATATCAAATTACACTCCATCAGCATCTCCAAAAAAAAGTCAGAGCTAGTATAAGTAAGTTTCGTACTTACAAGAAAACCAAAACATTGAACAATATCTAACAGGGAAATAAAATGCATGGTATAACATTATATACTTTGATATATATTTAAATTCGGAGAAATAATTGAAATTTAATAAGCTATTATGTAAATGATAGAAGTATATGATTCTACAGTAAAAGTTTACTTTATTTTATAAATCAGATTTCATTCTTTAATACTTAGCATAATAAGATATCACTATTTTGTAATTATCGAAACAATGTACCTATACTGACGGATATATACAATAATAATATTTTGTATTGTTTAAAAAAAGTAAGAATTTTATCAAATTTTCGTTTCTGCATGTATTTATAATACAGTAAAACCAGGCTTGTAATGAAAGCGACATCATTTAAGTACTCTCAAAAAACATTTACCTGAAGAATTTGTGTAGGAAAAGCATCAAATACCTATCCCAAGTAAATAGAGCTATAAATATAGGGAAGTCTTATATCGAGAACCGATGCCGGAGGTGTTCAACTACGAACCTATAAATATTATTCACGCTTAGTATAAACTCCCGAGACCAGAATAATACAAGAGGTACGGGTGCACCATAGCTAAGAAAACTTCTTATAATTATTATTCATGGTTCGTTCAAAAGATAAACATCAACAGACTATATCGGTAGTTACAGACTTGGGAACAGAATTTGCTTAATAACCTAGAGGGCTAAATAAAACCCTCTATTGAAACAATATCCGCCTTATTACAAAATAAGGTTTAAACCACGACTTTCAAGTATAGGTTTATGTTTCGTACTATACTTTAAGCCAAGGTTTATTTTACTTGGTCTAATAGAAGTTTAAACCGGTACTTTGCTAGTCCACG
>DWJN01006973.1:0-10295 GCA_018248895.1 Carystus phorcus | reverse complement strand
GTCCCGGCGGTCGTGAGCGTCGCGCCGCTCGTGACGTTCCGGCTCCCTGCTGAGTCACCGAGTCTCATGTTATAATCAGAGTCGATTCTTGTCCAGCCATGGAGCACTCCGTGTTTTAAAGTGTACTAATATAAAATATATGTGCATGTAACTGCTCACTGTTAATTAAATTATATTTTTGAAACTCTTCCGACTTTCCATTCACTCACTAATTTACATTCAAACGTGATTTATGCACAAATTTAAGATTTCTGTTTAATTTTCCCATTCGAAAACTATAGCTGTGTTAGTCAATTATAAAATATGCGAACAAAAATAATAACGAAGATAATTTTGGTCTAGTCAAAGTGTAAATAGTTAACAATACATACCTCTTCCTGGGGTCCGCCCCGGACCGGTCCACCGACCGTCTCTCCGCGTCGTGCTTCTCCAGCTTTATCCTGTTCGAGTGATCATATAATTAATCATTTAATGAATCAATCAAATGTGCATCAGTTGTCTCTGCAATACATATAATAAAGGTAGCAATAGTTTCTTGCAATACACATGTAGTAGATTTCTTCTGTTTTGTTAGTAATTTATTTTCTTGGATTTCTTTTTTTCACGGAATTATAATTGTGTGCTAGGCATATTTTTTAGAAATTTGCATTTGTCTCCACTGACGGATTAAGCCTATGGGGCCCGGAGCGGAATAACTAAATGAGGCAGTCTGTCGCAATCTAGTATAATACTTATAGAATGTGATTAGGAAAACTCGAGATTTGGGGACCCTTTGATAGCAGCAATACAAAAGACTTCCGATACACAGTAAGCCATGAGAGAAGAAAAGTAATACTGGTTGTCAAGGCCCCAGTCAGAACACGACGAGTCGTTTGGTGACTGATGCAAGAGAGTGATGATAGTATGAACATTAACATGAAATGTGTGTTAGTGTACCTGTGCTTGAAGGTGTCGAAGAGCTTCCTGTCGTGGTCGTTGAGGCGGTCCGTCTGGATCGAGGACATCCACTCCGCGAGGCTCTTGTCGTTCGCCTCCTGCTTCTCCTTCTTAGCTGCGAGTGGACACACACACGTCACACACTACCGACACTATGTCATTATGTGTAGCTTAAACATATACACATTTTTGCTATCGCCAATTTCAAATTATTTTGAAGGCGCTCTTGTAATTTTTTGACGAAACACTCACATTATGATCTTACTGCCGACAACCTAGTAATGACTATTATAAACTATACCTAGGCTTTTGATCGATAACATTATTATATAAAAACTACATATGCATTTAGTGACGGTGATACCTAGACGACAAAGATAAACGATTTCCACATATTATTTTGTAATAAAAAATGGATCTTTCAGTGATTTAGAACTTGCACAAGAACAATATTCTCTATAGTAATATAGGTGAATAATGTTGATGCAATATTACTTGTAACATGAACGATACCCACGGCCAGTTAGTTGTACAAGGTAGTCAACTTACTCTTCTTCTTCTTGGCGGGCTCGCTGTCGCTGGTGTGGGAGCTGGACGTGCTGCTGCTCGAGCTGCGCTTGCGCTTGCTCTTCTTCTTCTTCTCCTTATACAACAATAACATATTTTTCATAGGTCATGTTTGTACAAAGTATAACATTGGCGGCACCGATCACTTACATTCAGATCGCTCAAGTGACACTTATTTCGTTAAAAAAGTAAACTTATAAAATTCTTCATTAAATTCATAATGACCTGTGAAGTTTACCAATCACAGTTATATTGCTTAACAACATTATTTTTCTCATAAATAAATAAATAACGCTTCACACTCACAGCCCCGCACGGGGATTTTTTGTGTCTTACATGCCATGGACAATACAAAATGCAAGGACACACACCCAGACCGAGAACAGAAATATAAACTCATCATTCAAATTTGTGCCTTTTGTGTTTTTTTTTAATATCGAACTAGTCAATGCTTGAATACAATCCCGCCTGATGGCAATTGGTAAAGTAATCGTGGATGGTAAAGCGCATTAACTTAGTAGAAGCCTATTCACTTTTGACTCGAAGACACTTCTTTGAAGGAATATAAGCGTATAACTTTTATATCACACACTTCACTAGTTACTTCAATATACAATTAAACAGAGATGCAAACAACACGTCTTACACGTATGACTACCAAATTATTAATACACCTACGTTATAATTCGAAAAAGCTGTGAAACGAACCCAAGACTCTTGTGTATGTCTATGTGACCATTGGTCGTTAATGTGACGAGGTGTTACCTTCTTCTTCTTCTTGTCGGCGTCCTGCGGCGGCGGGTGGTCCTTGGTCTTGGTGTGGAAGCCGTCCGCGCTGAAGGTGATGGTGTGCGCCGCGTACTGCGCCTTCTCCTCCGCCTTCAGCTTGTTGGTGGCGCGCGCCTTCTCGAACGCCTTCTGTCTGTCCGACATCCAGTCCGTCTCCCAGTGGGGGTTCTGCTCCACGAAGTTCTACGGACAGTACATGTTTGTCATGATGCTTCTTATCTAATATTTATGAGTATGTTATTGTGTCGAGAGTAATAAATATCGAACTTGATCGGTTGTGTTATTGAATTAATGAATGAAAAATTACCGAATACAATACAGTGTTACAATTTACAACATTTCACGACCGCAGGTTTTCAGAGTGAAGCACAAGTGGTACAATTCGGATGATAGGAGTTACAGATAATGCCGAGAATTACAATTACAGAATTCGTACAAGTCATTTACTAAATTAAACCATACTTAATGACAAATTAATCGAAAACAAATTATTTACAAAATACATGTGTGTATGTGTGTGATAATCATTTTAAATTGCACATCTTGTATATTATTACTAAAATAAAGTGGTCAAGTTTTTTAAAATTAACCTTTGGAAGTACTGATACTACCCCATAACTTTGAACCTAGAGCTTTCAAAACTTCTTTCACCAGTAGAAAGCTACTTTATTCCGGGGTTACATAGCCAGTACGAAGTATCTGTATTATTGTATATTTATAAAACGAATGACAACTAAATTACAAACCAATCTGTTACCCTTTTAATAGTATGTAAAATTTAGTCGATTGATCATAAAAATGACTCGATCAATACTCACTGTATAGTTCTTGGAATGTGTGATCGACTTGAGATGGGCGGAGGCGCAGTGCAGGTCGCCAATGAACTGGTCGCACAGCTTGCAGTACCACGCGGTCGACGGCACGAAGAATTGTAGACCTTATGTCAATGTAATAACGTTACATTATTCTACGTTTGAATAAATTACGAGTGTTTCAACCTGTATATGATGTTTAAACTTTTGACTTTATATAACCGAAACTTTTTATTATATATATAAATGTTGATATTCAAATATATATTTTAACACTAAAATAATATTAGACATAGAATTGACAACGAAATTTTTATCAACTTTTGTAAGTAAATTTACACGTTACCGTATCACATTACAAAATAAGTACTCATTTGAAATGTTTCTATTAAACATCTGTATTTACCTTCAATGCAAATGAATAAGTAAAATATGAAAGAATGTTTACAAGTACTGCAAGTATGGCGCTCCGTGGGACATTTTTAAATTAAAATACTCTTTTGTTAAATAAAGAAAGATGTACATGATGTATTGTTGGGTCGTGGAAAAAAATCGGAAGGAAGATATTTCTTCCCACACATTTGTATAATATTTTACTTTCTTCAAACAAAATATCACATACAGTAAAAGATATTGTATTTTTTTTTGTTTGGATGACAAATCGATTAACTACCCATCACTGATTGCAACTGATCACTACTTTTCCAGGTAAAATCGAGAGACACCTTATTATAGCGATTTGTAATAGAATACGCCTCACATTCGTAAATAGAAATAGAAATAGAATAGAAATAGAAAAGCTTTATTTCGTCGCCAAAGTATTACAAAAGTACTTAAGTAAGTATTACAAAAAAATGAAAATTTAAAAAGAAAAATAAAAAAATAGAAACATGTAGTACTTATTTGTCTACTGCACAGTATTCAGCGACGAAAAAGGTTCACCCTCAGCTTATGTCATGTATTGCTGACAACCCATGACTGCTGGTTTTCAGTGTGAACTCCCGTCTTATTTTTCACAAAGTTACGATACTACGACTGCAAAAGTCAAACCAAACTATGATGTTGATTATGTATGAACGTTTCATTAATCGTTATGGAGTGCTCAATATTTGTTATGAATTTTTTGTTTATTTTACAAAATACCTGATATTGATGTGTTTTAAGTTTAATATGTTAGAAAAGTTGAATGACATTTTTTTGTATTTAACAGTTTAAGAAAGTATTTAAAAAGATTTTTCCAAAAAAAGTTGTTTTTTTTCATCAACAATTCTAGGTAATTTCTACTAAGTTTAGTCTTAAACCGGAGACCAAAACTGATTCCGTTCGTGGCCCCAGAAGTGTAGAGGAAATGATCAGCCTGGATCTGGCAACCCTAACTCCGCGTGAAGGAAGTACATACCTCTAATAGGCGTTCTCTTGGTGGGCGCCGAGGGGAAGCTGGGGAAGCCCTCGTTGACGCCGGTCACCGTGTGCCACGGCGCCTCCATGTGCGCCGCCGCCATCCTGGACGGAGACACAGTTTCAACGACACTGGCTGGACTTACGCCACTTTTACCAAGCCCACATTCTTCTAGCAACACAGCGGCATAGAGGTCACGTTATGATTGTCGCCGCTGTTTACGTCGAGGTTATTACAAAAGCGTCATTTATACACGTACTACATATACTATATAAATTTTCAATAGAATAATAAAGTAGAGGATGAAAGTACTCACCTACTTTCTTTATTCATTTTGATATTAAAGGTTAAAAAAAAACCTTAAAGTTAAGACCTAAACTACTACCGAATTACGATAACTCTGGAGTATAAGGTGATGGTGTGTCAAGACGCGTAAATACATTTCAGTATCACTAATTAATATTTCTCAACTTATAGAAGGTATCACATAGTATGCTATCAAGGGTTCCTATTGTATCTAAATACCTGTTTTAGTATGTTTGTATGTAAAATTGGATCGTAAAACATGTTCATGACTTACTTATGATGCGCCGGCGAGTGCAAATGGTTGAGGTAATCCTTGGCCGTGGGCGGGAACTCGTTGCAGACGCGGCACCAGTGCATCTCCGGGTCGTAGTACACATAGTTGAACTTCTTGTTCGACGGTGATCTGCCAACACGGTACAGTTATCATTCGTGGATACTACCATATTACCGACGGTGCATCAAAATGTTATAACCATAAATAGGCATCACAACGCCCGTACTAAACATTAATGAAGTTCTCAGTGGATGCGCCATAGTTGCAATGGTTCACACCGCACACGACTAAACTAAATACGTCACGGTATATACTGCGAACAATAATTGCCATTACCATGGTAACGGTATAAGTTAACTCCCTAATAAACTTGGTTTGCACTTCTGTTTGCCGCAGAAGATGATAGGAGATATGTTAATTTGTTTAAACAAAAGTTTAAGTTAATAATTACTTTACTACGACAAGAAAATTTTTAATAAATTTGATGAAATACCCATATTTTTTTAACGTAGTCCTGAAATAAAAAAAGTTGCATTATCCAATCAATTACTAGATCACCATATGATCTATTTAAATATGTATAAAATTTGAAATTCACATAATCAATCTTGTAACTATTTTAATCCATAAATAATTTAGCATTTATAATTCTAGAATATAAACATGAACTCTTTCGAGTAAAAGCTTAACAATAATATGATACTTCTTAATAATTATTCATACAAAAAGCAAATTATAGAACTTTGGCACTACAGCTCAAATAAACATTAAAAAAATCGATGAAAACAAGACAGAAGAAAATATTTGCAAATGCATCAATGTCGCATATCGATATCATGGTAAATTTTAGATAATAGCAAATGTGAACCCAGTGGCCCAACCTGGCAGTACATGCCGGCGGTTGTGGAGATCAGCAGAAGTTATAGCTACATGTGTTAAGCTACAGTAACAAGGTAAAAAAACAAGTATAAGCTAAAACTATGCGTCAGTTAAAAGCAGAATGAAAAAAGTAGGAAACAGCTGTAATAAGGTTGTATTGAAACCAAATGATTTTTGTTGTAAGTTTAATTTATTGTTCCTTGAATATTCGATATTCCTAAAATTACATGATAGAAATAGTTAAATTAATATCACACCATACATATTTATAACAATTCAATACAATATGTCTTATACAATATTAATAAAACACAATTAACAACAATAATATTATATTATAATTATCCTTACATACCCAGATATAACAACATAAATATGAACAGCTATAAAAATATAAGCACATAAATACTTTAACAACAAGATCTTCAAGTTTCCTTTCTACACATTTCTTCATATTCCAATACATTGCAGTAGCTAGTTTCAACATAAGCTGCTTAAGGAGAAATGTAAATAATGTTTATAAAAATATATTCATTGAATGCTGTAAATACTCACCTCATTGTATATTTAATGTAATAAACAATATTAATGCATTAAAATAAGTTGTAAAATTAAAACATAAACACCAGACATCAATAATGAAACGTAGCAAATCTATTTACAATTAAATAATGTAAGTTAGCAAATCGATATAAGAGTTTTATAGAAACCACCAGCCGGAAACATACCTGGACTTCCGCTTGGAGCCCGAGCGGTCGTTGGAGTCGTCGGAGTCGACGTGCTCCTGCGCCTCCTCCCCGATGATGCCGTTCAGCATGTCCACCACGTTGTTGATCGTCTTCAGCTTATTCTGGATCTCCAACTATACAGAGGCAAGGCAATATTGATGCGGGTCGGGTAACCGAACACTTAGTCGTGCGTAAGCACTATAGGGTACGGAATGTGGTCACATTCACAACTAAAAATATATATTGAGCTACGCTAGTTATATGTATTAATAATGTAGCCGTAACATTTCCAAACCTGCAACTTAGTATTTTCCTTAAGGAACCTCTTCGTGTCGGGGCTGGGGGACCGCTTGGCGTCCCCGCGCAGCTCGTTGCGTTGATCTTTCAAAGTCTCGAGCTCCTTTTTGAGAATCGCGGTCTTCTTTATGTAATCCTCTCGCTGTTTCGACAGGGCGGCCTTCTGGTGCCGCATTTCGGACTCTATAGCGGCTGCAAAGGAGATGGGCAAGTGAGAAACTGATCTGTCAATAATATGCGTGCAACGTCATGTAACCAAATCAATAAAAATGTAAAACAAGCGGGTCAAAGCTCTTATTAAACATCATTACATGAAGTTACAGACATTTGGGCAGCAAATGAAGATTAATATGTCATCATGACATGTGCTTGAAAATAAAACCATATGGCAAATTAAATGCAATTTCCGAATAACAGGTATTCTTGTTGTATTACCATAGTCCGGTAGCAACTTTTGCTTATACTTTACAAAATACCTTCAAGATTTGAAACAAAAAGATAACATAATATGTAAACCTGAAATAAAATATTATTATGCATATTATAAATATATTTTTCTAGTAACTGGCATGCGTAATACAAAGTAATATCTTGTTTCTTGCAACAAGCTAAACAATATCTTTGCTAATGCGCTTTATGAATATTTGGTAGAAATCATGCTTTCTATTGATCAATATCCCATACATAAGAGACCTTTCAATAATATTTGTTGAATCATTTAATCACAATTATGAGTTATGATAATAAATAATATGTTGAACAACTTAGTCATTTCATTGAACATAGATATATAATTATATCAATAACAATATAAAATCAATCATAAACACATAAGAACATTCAACAAAGCTTGAGTAAATTCATGACATGAAATTAAATGCAAAAAACTTATGATAAAGGGGAATAAATATATAAATTGATGACATCTTCATACCTCCTTCTGTAGGCAAGTAACAGGAATAAACGTACACTATTTTATCCCAACATTGTTTTATTTAATACCAGTTTAAAACATTGTTCTAAAACAGCAAAGTGCTAATAGTAATCAAATATTAACAGCTTGAAATAAACATAAAAAACCACTCCTTAAAGCATTACTTTTAGAAGATAAAATTGCAAAATATTTGTCTTGGTGGCAAACATGCACAATTTCAAAGAAATCTTCATGTAGATTGTGTAGCTAGTGGTTGATGATAAGTAAACATTCTATATAACAAATAGGCAGATGTTATATTATTAGAAAAATTATTGCTGATTTTGGTGCAAAATGCAAACAGATTATCTGTTACCGTTATATATAGGTACAACTAAACCATTCTATCTAATAAATGCTTTTAAAACAACTGGTGATATAAAGTATAAAATGGCATTTGATTTCATAACAATTACTTTTTTAATTCTATGGAGCTAAATCTAATTTGTGATCCAACTATATAAGAATAAGCAAACTTTGTAATTAAAATTAATCTTAAGTACCCAATGGATTTTGTTTTTAAAATGAACATATTAGCCAGTATATTACATAAAATTCTGTGTACTGAAAATACAATTCAGTAGTGTATATACTTACAACATTACATGCAATAAGCTTTCACATGGGCCCACACAAAAAATTAAGCCTATTAAAATGAAAACTAGATGAACACAAGCCAGTAAATAATTCTATAAATAATATCAACATTTACGATGAATAATAAGTATATTTTTTATAATATCTGACATTTATCTCAGTTTTGACTAAAACATAGTCCCATTTATTTACAAATCCCATAAAAGCATACATATAGTACAATCGTCATAATTTTGACTGATCTTACCCTCTTTCTTGATTTGATCTTCAACATTGTTCACAAACATGGTAGGTGCAACCGGCGGGGGCGGGAGCGACATCTGGTTCCACGCTGCCATGTCTGGGGGATGAGGCGCTGGCGGTACACCAATAGACGGAAATTCCTCATAGATCCCAGCAGGGTAAGTCGGCGGGTAGTTGGTCCCATAGCTGGACGACTGCAACAAATTAAACAAAATGAGAACAGAATTCTAAAGTTAATTGTACAATAAACAAGAAGAGTTACCTTTAGTACCACATTGATGTACACACATTATCAAGACAAACACTTATCAAAACTTCAATATAGATTGTTATTACACCAAATATTGTCTAAATAACAAGTATTGTAAACAATTTGTGGGAGAAATACGTTTTTATTGCAATTTCAAATACAAGTATTAAACCGAGGCTTCATCTCCAGAGAAGACCATCTCCGTGTCACTTTTAGACGTCACCTACAACAAATTATTCGACAATCGCCAATATACATAGTACATCAAGATTTAGACACCTCAGAGAGATATGGTAATGAAATATAAAGTAAAAAAATAATATTATAAGCATAACCTAATTGTTGTTGTTGAAAAGTTAAAACTGTTGCATCTAGAAGAAAAATAAAGTTAATATGAGAAAATATGATAGTACTTCAGGCGGAAAGGCGGGGGCTGGAGCCGTGGACGGTGGGAACTCTTGAAATTGATTATCCCATAGCTCGCTGGGTTCCGGTAACTTAGAAATCTCGCTTAAAATATTTTCATCCAAAAGATCCTTGTCGTTCTTTGGACGTGGAGAGCGGCTCCTCCGCTTGTCCACGTCTCTCGGCGGACTTCTACTTCTCTTCATGGGATGGGGGCGGTTTTTGTCGTAACGATAATTTCCCCTGTCCCTATCCCACACACGGTCACCACGATCACGAATATAGTAGTTTGTCCTCGGATCCCGAGACATTTTCACTTCACAATGGGTTTTTAAAACACGATTAAAGTTTTTATAAAATAAAACACGATTTATGATAACACAAATATAATTCACAAAAATTCTACAAAAAGTTTAAGACAAGACAAACAAACGCCATTTTCACAGACAAAGTAAAATAAAGATTGATTACTATAAATATACACCACAGACCTCGTAGAGATACCATAGGATACTTCATAATCAAACGACAGTCTGTAGAATAGAACAAAAGACTCGCCCCCACTGCCACAAACTGCTTTTATTAGTAAAACTATGTTTTTACTCACGTAAAGCTAGCAAAGATATAGGAGATACACAGCCCAATGTTTAATTTTTCTAAAACTTACTTGAACGGTTGGCAAAACTCGATTTGGATCGACTCTGAGAGTGAGTTATACCACGCTGGTCAAATGTGCATTTATAGACTATATATCTCTTTTACTTGTGGAGTAAGTTGTGGTTTAAAATAAAAGTCAAAACACTTACACGGATCAATCCTTTACTCGTTCAATGAGCACAA
>DWJN01006972.1:0-10296 GCA_018248895.1 Carystus phorcus | reverse complement strand
GTAATCAATGAAGTTAGCCTGGTTTACAAGTCTATTCATAGATGGCTCTGTACAAGTTTCTGATAATCGCGCTGTTAAAATTCTTTGTAGCTATACATAAGTCCAGTACAGGCTTGTATGTACAACAGTTTAGTTAGCAAACGTCCCTATCTATATCTATACTAATAATATAAAGCTGAAGAGTTTGATAATTTGAACGCACTACTTTCAAGAACTACTGGTTCGAATTGCATAGTACAGATACCGAGGAAGGCTATAGGCTATATAACATAACGCTACGACCAATATGAGGTGAGCATTGATGAGAAATGTTACAAAAAGGGAACAAATATTCCAAGGTGATACGAAGTTCACCGGCTCTACTAGTCAGATATAAAGGCTTACCTTTAGATTTAAATTACTTATAATCTAACAATCGATAGTACTGTCGATAGTACTCGTATACCAAGTCTTCGAGGTCAGCTATCGATAGTTAGGCGTCATAAATCTCATTCAAATATTTATAGATAATTCGATAGTATAATTTTATATCGGACTGTATAGGGGCTAATACAAATTATACTATCTATAGTGCGATACTACCGATCGATTGCAGTCATCATAAATCTCATTCATTTGTTTATAGATAATTCGATAGTATAATTTTATGTCGGACTGTATAGTGGCTAATACAAATTATACTATCGATAGTGCGATACCATCGATCGATTGCAGTCATCATAAATCTCATTCAAAAGCTTAAAAATGGAGTAACTTCTCCCGTTTTCCCAACATTTCCCTTCACTGCTCTGCTACTATTGATTGTAGTGTGACGAAAAGTATACTATAACCAGCATTGGAGTATGAAAAATAATTGTACCAAGTTTCGTTAAAATCCGTTGAGTAGTTTTTGTTTCTATAACGGTTATACAGACAGACAAAAATTTTACTGATTGCATTTTTGGCATCAGTATCGATCCCTAATCACCCCCAGATAGTTATTTTGGAAATATATGTATTTCATGTACAGAATTGACCTCTCTACAGATTTATCATAAGTATAGATAAAATAATGCTTTGTGGGAAGGAGGTGCTACTCGTCTAAGACTATAATACCATGATACATTTTGCTCGCGGATTGCAAAGTAGACTTAACACTAACGCGATAAGAATAGATTTTCAAAACGTCTGATACTATGTATGCTTGATAATTTTGTACAGGAGCTGTGGATAGCGGCGTTGCTCGGCGACAGCTCGTTGGGTGTGTGCGGCGGCACGCCGTTCGGGTGGGCGGTGCTGGCCGGCGACAAGGGCCGCCGCACCGACCTGCACTCGCTGACGGCCCGCGCCGCCGCCGTCAACCGCGACCACGCCAAGGTCATCAACTACGCGCGGATATACGGTATGAGTGTTTACTTGTGAGACTCCGATACATTACTCCGATGGTACCATAAAGACAGATTTAAATATGTTTGTTCAATATAAATATAATGTTTTTAAGTTTTCTTATTAATTACTAGCGACCCGTCCCGGCTTCGCACGGGTGCAATGCTGATACTAAATACACTACAGAAAAACTGTTAACATATTATACATATACCTTATTATACCTTCCTCTTCAATCACTCTATTAAAAAAACGCATCAAATTCCGTTGCGTAGTTTTAAAGATTTAAGCATACCTACGTAGGAATATAAGAAAAGAAAAAGCTACTTGTTTTATACTATGTAGCGATAAATTAATGCTTGACTACAGTCCCATCTGATGGTAAATGTGATGTAGTCTTGGGTGGTAAAGCGCATTAAACATTATGTTGTCCTTCAATAAATAAATGAGTTAATATTGAAATATCAATTTCGACTCAAATGTGTTCTAATTCTTTTTCTATTTTAAAAATCGAAACCATAGAGTAGTTCAATATTATCGCCACTGCTTTTAGTATGACGAAGTCAGAATTTATTTACGCAATAACTTTGTAAATTAACAAAAGAACTCACTTCATTTAAATATCCCGACTTAAATATTCTGATTTTCGAAGTCAATGAAATACGCATTATTAAGATTAACTTAAAAGCTACTTTGTCAAATCTCGCTCAAATTTAAATAAGAACCCATGACACGCACGAGCTTCTTTAATGTTTTCTGCACCTAGCTAAATAATAAAGATACCTAACGTATTTAATTTCATAACGATTCATCGTATGCGTCTAAATAGCTTTTCCAGAATATTACACTTTCCCATTCCAAGCAATAGAAAATAAAGTCCAAGGTCGCAATTTTAACTGATGCCTGCAATTTTACAGAAAACATTAACAGGTATTACATAGAGATAGGAAATAATTCGAACGATTTTCTGTGTTGGTCACCAGGCGCCGGTCAGAACTTCGCCGAACGATTATTGAAACAGTTCAATCCAACGATGACAATCTCGGAGGCGAAGAGTAAGGCGGCCAAAATGTTTGTCACCACCAAGGGGCGGCGGGTTTACAAACTGAAGAAGAAATATATGGAGGGTTTTATTGATGAGGATTTAGAAGATACGGTAAGTTGATAGTAGCTATGCGCTGAGAGGCAAAAGATCGGGCAGACAGACACCAACACACCCAAATTCATTGAATCATGTACCTAGGTATTGTTTTTCAATACACCACTTTTTGATTGTACCATTTTGGAAAGATCGAGAAAAAATGGTGATTTATTTAAACTGATTTAGTTAAACAGTGTTATCAAATCAAATCAAATTATTTATTTGCAGGATAAAGTACACATAAGATTACAGTTACAGATCTCTTATCCTAGCCTATCGGCGTGCAAAGATTTTATATATGCATGCATTAAAATGTCAGCTATCAAATTTACTTCCGAATCGTATGTCAAGTGCGATTTCGTTTTTAATTTGTTATCGACTAATCAATTAGAATCTGGAATTGTTTAACATAACTTATAAGTTAACATTTTGTTAAATAAAATTTTGATAAGCCTTTCAGAAAACGGCTGTTAATGTTCCCTTGAACTGCGATATAAGATGTTCTAATGGTGTAGGTGGTCGAGATGACGTCATACCAAGCGAGCCGCCTGGCCAAGTTGAGCGGCAAGCGGCTGGAGGAGATGTTCGAGCGGCCGCAGTGGGTCGGCGGCACCGAGTCGCTCATGTTCAACAAGCTAGAGGAGATCGCGGGTCAGTTGTGTATCGCTAGTAGCTCGTGACCAGTTGTCTTGGTGGTTGAAGCTCCCTGAAAGTACTTGAAAATCCTCCTAGACCCATTAGTGGAACCTAGCATTGGAACCAACAGTCCAAAATCTTTAACTAGTTGATTAATAAAAAATTCGAGCTAAAGCTGAATTTCTAGGGTTCAATCTCATCCGATCCGAAATCCTTGCTACGGTCTTGGCTTCGGGAAGTAGGTTGATCAAAGGAGCGTGGTGGAGGGGGAAAATCTTCAGTTTTACTATAAACATCGTATACTAATATTACGAGTTGTCTATAATTGAATTTTTGCATGCCGTGCCTCGGACAGGATTTCGGTAGCGGAAGGTGCATAAGTCACCGAATTTTCCTATTCACATCGTAGTATACGAGAGGGGGATTTCATTTACCTTCTCCGCCGCACATTGCATCGTGCTATAGTTGAATTAATATGTAGAAAGATTTCGGGTCGAAGCCAATAGTAAAAAAAAACTTTAACTGCACACAAATCGACTTTATTTTCATATTTGTCAATTAATTTTATTATCTTACACCGCTATCTGTCAGTATCTTATATTAAACAAATAATTTGCAATAAAATAATTTTGCTACTATAACTATAACCAATCCCATCTTTTAAGTTGGATCAAACTGGACAAGGTCTGTACAATTTGATTAAAATCGGTTAAGTAATTTAGGAATCTATAGCGTAGAAACACCGCGACTCGTACTTTTTATATATGTTAAGATTATACCAACAATGTAATACGATTGTAATATGCTTGTAATAAGATTATTTCTATATATTATGTATTTCTATTTACTATATATTGTATATAGAACCAATCTTATTTACCTATATATATAATAAGATTATCTTATTACATTGTTGGCTGTAATAAGATTGGTTGGCCAGATTCGGAGGCCCCGTGCACAGCGTTCCTGCAAGGTCGGCTGTCGCGATCGCTGGAGCAGGCGCGCGGCCGCTGGGCCGGCACGCGGCTCAACTGGGCCGTGCAGAGCGCCGCCGCCGACTTCCTGCACCTCATGCTGGTCAGCATGGCCCATCTCGCCCCGTCCGCTAGGTGACACATTTATTTAACGTTCTAAAATATTTTACTTGTACTTATGATGTTGTTCAAAATAGTAATAGAAGTATATGTTGATGTTCTAATAGAAAAAAATATCAATACTTGTTTTAATTTTAATAAATAAATAATTCAATTCAAAATTTAAAATCATTTACTCATGTAGGTATTATTTCAATACACTTATGCCAATGCCACACACTCATAGCCCCACACTGGGATACACCGTGCCGTGGGTGCCATGGATAACACAGAAAGACATACATACACACCCAGACCAAGAACAGAAGTTTAAACTCATCATTAAAATTTCTGCTTAACTGGGAATCCAACCCAGGACCCCTCGAACGGCGGTCCGGCGTGGGGACCATTACGCCATGCGGGTTGTCAACTCAATTGTATGTTTTAAACTATAATTCTCAGGATAACTAACAAACAGTTATCCATTAGATGCTATGTGAAGGCCAAAATGCATGTTATTTAGCTTTTAATGAAGAAAAATGCATCATCTGCCTGCATATTTATTTATTCTGAAAATATTTTTCAATTCTTTATATGGTCGTGTTTTCTTTTTTCTAGCTTACTGTTACAACAAAGTCTCTGTAAACTTTTAAACTTTTTTTACCTTATTTAAAATAATAAATAAACTTATTTTATCTTCATAATTTTCAGGTTCTGCTTAAGCTTTCACGATGAAGTGCGATATCTGGTGCCTGAAGAAGACCAGTATGAAACTGCTTTAGCGTTACAAATTACAAATCTGTTCACTAGAGCATTCTGTTCTCAGAGGTGAGATAAAAATTCCGTAAAGAGATATATATATTTGTAATGAACTCTCGGTTTTTTTTTGTTGGTTAAATTATTTAACTTTTCCAGATCTACAAATATATAAAATAAAATCTTTTCTATTTTGTTGGCTTTCAATTGCTTCAAACTTTTTAAAAATCAGTTTTATTTCTACTTATTGATAGTTTTTAAAAGCAACCTTTATAGAAGTAAGATGTTAACTTACCTATATATTGCCAACTTCAATTTAAACATAGGGAAACTAAATAGTTTTTTATACGTTAATAAGTATATTTTAAATTAATTAGCAGTATATACCTATATTGAGATCATTAACAAAAACAAACTCAATTCTGCTTCTGTCTGACAATATATAGTATACATACAATATGATTTGCAGATCTCAGGACATATTTCTGTTGTAAAATATTATTTATAACTGAATATTCCTTTCAATTCCAGGGTTGGTATCAATGATCTTCCTATGTCAGTGGCATTTTTCACTTCAGTAGAAGTGGATTACGTGCTGCGTAAAGAGGCCACTATGCCATGCACAACACCTTCAAATCCCCAAGGCTTGGAGCTTGGCTATGGGATCCCTGCTGGCCAAGGTCTTTCACTGGCCGAAATATTGGAATTGTTGAGGAAGAAACAAAAATGTACAGAGTAATTAAACATAGAATGTATGATTGATTTACTGTCTTTTACTTATTACATTCCTAAAAATATATTTAGTTTTTTTTTTCACCAATAGTAGGTATTCACCAGTAAAAGTTTTAAACACTAATGTCTGAAGCTTTAATTTTTTTTTTAATAATAAATATTATTGAGTGTTTTTGTTCCGATAAACATGATTAATAATCGTTTATTTTACAAATTAGCGTTTCAATTTTAAAAGTCAAAAAATTCTAAATTTAACAGGGGCTTTTTGTCGTAGTGAATTTATTCCATGCAATAAAATCGAATTTAAATGATATCTATAGGAAGATGATGGATGAATAAAGGTGTATATTTTACTGTAAAGTGGTTTGGAGGCGCAGTCTGGTCTTTGGGCCAACACACAAAGCCGCGTGGCGGCTACGCGTCGCCGGTGCTGACCTCGTAATAGTTTAGGTACTAACGGAGTTGTTTCGGCCTTTGATTCAGGAATATCCACCTCAGAGCTGGACTCAAGGACATCAACAGAAGAGCTATATTCATAGGTACCAAACTCAAGGATATCCGAATACTTATCAGAGTGGCTATCAAATTTCAAAATCTAGTGGCTACTAAACTCCAAATCCTGAAGGTTCTCAGTCCTCACAAATTCATTCCGGATCATCACAACATCCAAATTCAGCACTATTACTGGACAAAACATCCTGTACTTCGTATAGTACACAATTTTAATTTTTCTTGAAGTAATCACTTTTTTTGAAAGACTTAACTTTCTTTACGTAATTAAATTATAAGTAAACAACCTATGTGTGTCTTAATGAAGTAATTTTGATTAATATAAAAATGTTAAAAATCTACCTATCTATCTGCCTTTCGTCAGTCCACTGCTGGACATAAGCCTCTCCTAATATGCTCCACTCCCACTGTTCTTCTGTCCACTGAATCTAGCGGTTTCTGCTGTCTTCTTCAGGTCATCTGTCCACCTATCCAGGGGGCAACCTCTGCTCCTTTTACAGAGGGGCGGGGGCCATTCGAGGACTTTTTGACCCCAGATATTGTTTGTCCTTCGAACGATGTGGCCTGCCCATTGCTACTTTAGCCGGCTAACTTTAAGAGCTATATCGGTGACTTTTGTTTAGCTACGAATTTCATCCTTCCAAATCCTATCTTATTAAATAAAAAAAGACTTAAAAATCTACAAAGCAATAAATATTTACTACAAAAATATTTGTTTTACTTTACCTGAGAATCAAACCCAACATCTCCAGAGGAGAAACAGGTTTCCTTCCTATAAGTTTTTTCTCCTGTATATATGGTGATAACATGCTTAATAGCTCTTCAAATGATGATACGCTCATTCTAAAGTAAGCAAAGAATTATTTTTCATCTATCTTTAATTCTTCATATTTTAGACAAAAGTTATTGCCATCAGGATTCCTAGCCTTATTAAATGGATGGATCCAGGGTCTTCTGTGTAGTCTATTTAAATTGATGTAATGTCTTCTTAATAATATCAGTAGAGCAATACGCCTTTTACGATCCATGGCAGAAATAAGTCTATTACCAACACCATTCACGAAATAACAGAAAAATTGTCATTTCCTGGTACAGTAGTGGAACCAAATAGTGGTCTGTGAGTGGAACGCGTCGTTTTGCGGCAACGCAACGCTTTTTTGCATATTCATTTCATATCCTTTCATTTCTTTTAATATACATTATTTTTTCTGTTCATATAGGACTGATAAACAAAAATAAGAGTACCTACCTACCTATACCTATTGATAAAGATAAGAGAATAATCACAATGACATTTGACATAAAGCAACTTGTCAAATATCGATAGTCAAAGCTAGTTAATCATTAACTGACACTTGGTTCTTTTTTGGCCAAATAAATAAAAATATAAGAATTTCAAGAATATTTACTTCAAATTGTTAATTGATAAACATGTATTTATTATAATAAACTAAATAATTTACCTTATAGGTGTCTACGAGAATTTTATTTCAAAAAGTATAAAACAAACAGTTTCATATATTGTAACGCGTATCCGAATATGTAAATTGTCAAGTTATAGGGCATAAATTTAAAATGTCAGTTGCAAAGAAATGTCCGCTTGTGGCGGTCGGGTGTGAATCGCTGTTAAAATTTTACGATTTTTTATTTATTTTGTTACGATCATAAATATTTAATCGAGTGATATCGTTTACAATCGTGTTGATATATTTATTTATCACACGTGTACAGTGTTTTACGGTGGCCGCTATTGGTTGGAACAGGTGATGCCGACAATAGGCTCACCCCGAATGGATCGATATCGGTGACTTTGAGTTTGGTTTTTATTTACGTCACCGACGGGGTGGTAAAACATGGAGAAGTCAGCACGACCACGGACGGCTCTTAATGAGTGTGTCAAAGTGGTGGTGCGATGTCGACCGCTCTCGGACAGGGAGAAAAACGAGGGCTACGAGGAGGTAAGACGTGGTCGTTTTGTTGATATCAGGCTGCGCAGTCTTGGTGCGTCGGTCTTATTGGCGGCCTGGACGACTCTTGCACCAGGTTCAGGACTTAATTTTCTAGAATATTCGACTATAATATGATATTAGTATTTTAAGAGTGTGTTGCTGTCGTTACAAGTTCGAGAGGTAGTGTTTTTAATTTCGCGCCTATAATTATTTTAAACCGTGATTAATACACACACAAAAGTTGTGTAATTATATTTGTACTTAGTATTTGCCTTTGACGAATTAGACAGGGATAATGTGATTCATCCGCGTAGGTCGCTGAGCGTTCCTGCATACGCCTAGCAACCTGCCAAACAATTGGCACTCGCGATGTACAATGGCCCGCATCATAAATTATCACTACACAATGGACTGATTAAGGTAATCAGTCGGGGCTACCTGTGTTTGAGTGCTCCTGTGGTTTGTAGGTCCGTGACACACTTTTATATCCTTGGCCTACAGTTGAATTTTGCAAAAATTAAAAAATAGAATTTGAATATTCAGTGTGAACATAAAAAATACTACTGTTTATAAATCTATTGTAACTTTAGAGATAGTGTTTTGTTTATATCTCTTTACTAAGCTGGCATTGCTTCAGGGATACCTTGGTGTTGCTGAAGTCTAATGGAAATTATGACTTTTCACCATGAGGCTTATCTGCTTATGTATCAGCTAGTTACATAACATACATACATATTAAACAATTACAGAACATGTTATATTTATAGACGTTGTAATTATCTATACTCACTATAATATCTTTAAGCATTAAAGATGTGTCCCTTATTATGTTTCAATATTTTATGTAACTAGTCCACTACACAGCAGTTGTTAGAGTACATTGTACTTGGATCTTGTTACTGTGAGTCATAGGCAGGTGAGATAGTGTCTATAATACAATCTGCATAGATATGATAAGAGATTATGTTTTTAACTGTAAACAAAATATCTGTAAACCATTGTTGTTATATTGGACATTACCAAAATAGTTAAAAGCATTTGAATTGCTAAAAAATGACTAAATTTTCTCTAGTGTAACACTTATGTGAATTTACAGTAGTATTTAAAAAGTAGTAATAAATACAGAAAAGCTAAAAACGATGAACTTCTTACATTCCCAGTAGTTTAAAAATATTTTATCTATGACTGGAAAATAAAGAGAAGTTATATGAAATAGATTATCTATGACAAGTTAAATATTTGTAATGCACAAACATAATCAAGCACAAAGTCTCACTAAAACTTGTATTAATCATAGGTAGTATAAATTAAATATAGTCATAAATCTTACAGTAAATAAAATCAACACTTCCTGTGCCAGATAAGCGTTTAATGTCCCATGAAAACATTGAAGCTGTCAACATAACTTGGTGGAAGTGCTTTTTTACCTTGATATATGGTAGCACTAAAAAGAGAAATAATAATTATTACAATTGTTTACATAACACAGGGCAACTGAAAGATTTGATACATACATTATGTACATCCCTTAAACTGTATGTGCATTGCATGCAGTTTTTTGTTATGAATTTAGATTTCGTTTATTATTACCTATTAAAGACAGAGTAATTACATAATAGCAGGCAGCCTGATTGAAAATTAATAACTTGTAATTGTTGCTTTAAAGAAATAATTGATTGCCACAGTTTTTTTTTCAGTTCCTGGTAGTTATTAGTCATATTATAAAAACAATAAAGATCTGAATATGTGTTTTGAACTTAAACAAAGTCATTTGAATAATCGTAATATTTACATAATATTACATTTCCTAGCTGTAATGGAATGTATTCGCAAGACATACATTTTGGATCGTATGTTTCTACGAAAATGATATCGTGTAATTCGCCGGGTAAGAACCATTTGAAAGTATATTTTTTTATCGAAAATGTTTTTATTTATGTCAAATACGTAGGTAGGTAGGTATTTTGTGAAGAAAATAATAATTTTAGTAATTATTTATATAGAACACAGACGATGTAAAACAAATAGGTAAAGATATTATTTTATACTAGTGGCCGCCCGCAACTTCGTCCGCGTGGAAGTGGTGGCGAGCATTTCCCTTCACTGCTCTGCTCCTATTGATTGTAGCGTGATG
>DWJN01006971.1:0-10296 GCA_018248895.1 Carystus phorcus | reverse complement strand
ACAGTGTTACTATCGCATACCATGCCGGTGACCGGTCAACCATTTTGTTTTTGTTTCGTAACGGTAGTCGGGATGTCAGACCATGCGTTATACAAATAAGCCCTCGTCAAATAATTTTTGAATGATAGAAAAATATCCATTAGGGTAACACACACGTTTTATTAGTATGGTAATATAGTTCTTAATCTATTATGAATTGAAGCAATAGCTGTTTGGACTGTGGTTTGGTAATTCATGTTCTAAAGATGTACCACGAAGCGTAGACTTTTGTATGAGTATTGAAATAAATTTCGTATGATTTATTATGATTTACTTAAAACTGTCTATTGTATACTTCCCCTCGGAAATCCAATATTTACGCAAACTAGCCAAACTAATGTGGGAGTCAATCAACCCTCACCTTTCTTTGCCTTTCTTTTAGGGATATTGCGCAGTTAATCTTTTAGCTTTTATACGTTATTCGTCTGGCATTGGCGGGCTTTGTGTGTGTGAAGGATTACGTTTAAAAACTAGGTCGTAAAATACATTTAATTTCACCTAAATCAAAAAGTAACGGCTTTATTGCTTTTTAAAATAACTTGCCAAGGATTTTGTTATACGAATATGGAATAACAGTTAGTATATTAATAAATACATTTAATATATTATATACAAATATTGATACGTATATTTGGCGCGGATAAGATTTTGCACTTTCACATTTGTGATAAAAATTAATATGATCCAGTGGCCAAGTTTTTAATGAGTTTATTATTTTTGTTAACTTATCGCATTGCATTACATTGTGTAAGGTTGCCACGTTTTAGTGATTAAAGGTGAAGCATACACGGAGTGCACAAGATTTGCACGTTAACAAGAAAAAGGAAACAAGTAGCATGCACTACTTATTGATCTTCCATGAGGAGGCTCCGAATAAAATAATTGCTGCCAAATTGTTCCCTCAATCACAGCTTCAGTGCAGCAGAGGTACTGTGAATAAATTTATTGTATATTGTGCAGTTCTGGAAGTGTCGATTTGGGATAAGTGTATTTTATATAGTAAATTGTTCGTGAAGTGAAAAATACGTTAAGTGTGATATATTGACAGCCAGTAATATGTATGTGTTGGTGTATTATTTATGTTTTACATAACTTTATTATGGACTACATCAAACGTGACGATGTAACGGCATGCAATTTTTTAATGGCACGATTTCTATGAAGTTTGGCAAGTATCTGACACCGAATAAATCGATACATCACCAATTATGGAATGCACCAAATTTGATCCGGTTTAGAGAGATTTTATGGCGATGATACATCGTCAGATGGATTAATTTATTAGAACGCGTAATTAATCATAGAATTAATGAAGTTCACGAAATAAATGTTAGAAACGTCTTTCGTAAAATTACTAAATTATAGAATGAATGTCTTGAAGGTGCCTCGTGTTTTGAAAGGCTTTTTGCTGTCTACTCCTTCGCTTGTAATAGTTCTTGTTATAATTAATAATTCTTAATTACTCTAGTTGAATTTTTAAATGTTGAGAAATTGAATATTTTAACCTTACGTTCGCAAGTTAGTAACATTTTCGAGAGGGAATTATAGATCAGTTGATTTATTTCCCGTGTAAAAATTTACGAGAGATACGTCAGGCGTCTTGGAGGACTATATCCGTTGCATCCTTAAAATAATTTAAGATTGACTGGTTTTTCTCCCTTTAGCAATAAAATGACCAGTTTCGCGGTTTCCAACCTCTAAGCATACATAATTTAAATAATATTGCGCCTAATAGAAGTAATAATAGACATTATCTAGTTTCTCAATCGTGTATTCGCTTTACAATTCGTACAGGGGTTCAATATTGTCGTTATTATTTTGTTCATTTCCAATGGTGTACATAGTGTTTGTTAAGTAATATCGTATTTATCGGAATTTTGTTTAATTTTTGACTGACTTTAAAAAAAGGAGTAATTTCTTAATTCAACTGTACTTTTTATGTGTGTTGCTTTATAACTTTTTAGTAGGTGTACCTACCGATGTTTTTATTCGCTGCTACTTGCTTGTCGTGTAGCCCCAATTAAATTTGAGCAATATTTGACGAGTGGTTTTTGAGTTATTTATTATTATTATTACTATCCCTATTACTAATGCGTATTTACTTGATGACGTGATATACATATATTATACATGACTTCGGAAATCGAAATATTTTATTCGGTAATTTGAAGTCGGTTTTTATTTTGGTCATTGACACAGCGATTATATCATAAAATTGTAATCCGTATAGGAAGTATCCATTTACTAAAATAATTTTATCTCACCCTCAAAATTGGATTATTTAACGGATCGGTTTCCTATTATTTTTCCTTAATTACAAAGTTACATTATACTATCAACCATAACTATTTAAAACTATGTAAAAGCATATAATATGTAATAAAATATAAATAAATAAATAAATAACGCCACACACTCATATGATAGCCCACCACACTAGGATACCCTGTGTTGTGGGTGCCATGGACAACACAGAAAGACATTTACACACACACCCAGACCGAGAACAGAAATTTAAATTCATCATTCAAATTTCCGCCTCGCTGGGAATCGAACCCAGAACCCTTCGAACGGCGGTCCGGCGTAATGACCATTACGCCATGCGGGTCGTCAATAGTCAGTCAGTTTTTTGTTTTCCCAAGATGTGTGTCAATAACACAAACGATAGTAATTTCTTAGGGCGCGGGTAATATTTGCAAACACAATAAGTAGGTGTCATGAAGCGACGCGAGGGCAGGTTATCTGTTCTAATAGATAGTAATGCGGCTTTCATCGGATTTGTATTTAAATACTGCGCGAAGCTGGATATTGATAAATGGCTTCGTTGGGCGGGTTCCATCGTGATTACGTTAGTATATGAACGTGGTTACGATGCAACTGTAATGATCGATAATGAATTGAAGACATGAGTGGATGAAGGTGATATGTCGCATTTTTTAATTTTCGCTGTTTTATGGATGAATGATGGTGTTTTTTATTTTCTATAATATCGTTCCTATTTTTAAAATACTAAACAGTAGGCACCGCTAGACACCTTTATTGGATCGAAACACTTAAGGCGTTTTGTAATATCCTAAAATCTTTATACGAAACTTTGAAATCGATTTTCTGGAAATTAGAATTTTGTGACATATCACCTTCATCCACTCATGTAGTCAATTAAAATTTATTAACTTCTTGTTATTGTGACTTTAATCAATGTCTAAATTCGGTAATAAAATAGTCCCTTACCAAAATTATATAATTTTTTAACTGAAAAAGATGAAAATGTTTTAATTGAAATTTATATATGTTTTTTAATCTAGTTAATGTATATTTTTTTATATACAGAAGTTAATGTTGCTGCCGACGCTGCACTGCCGTTGTTATTTATTTTATATTAAATTCAAACATTGATATTTTTCGTATTGTTCAATGAGGAACATACTATATTTCTAAATTTGCTTCCCATCTTTTTGATAATTTAGTCATGTTGGAACGCCTTAAAATACTGATCCTAATTCTATGCCGATAGACTTGTGTTTGTACTGATTGAAATTCTTATTTTGAGTAAAGCATTTTTTATGAAAGAAACGTTACTCCCCATGTAATACTGACAGAGCTTTAAGATGTAGCCAGGAGCAAAATCAATTCTCCTTTAAGCCTGTAGCTATTTCAAGTCCATTTATACTTCAGTTGTTAGTATACTTCAGTTTGTTACAAATACCAAATTCAGAGCCAATTCGCCCAATTTATCACATCGATGAATCTTAACATTCACTCATATCGGATAGTAAAATAATGATTATTATGTATGCTATGTATAATTCTCGAAAACATCTTTTAAGTATTATACAACTTTTACAGTATAATGCCACCTGGAGTAATACGTAGAAAATATACCTATGTGACTATAAATATTTGCGACGTTGTCAAACCGGTCACAAAGCTTGTTGCCAGTTCGTTCAGATTGTAAGTGACAGAAAATCATTGTAGAGATTTGTATGATCCTTTCGCTGATATTATGAAGCTGCCTCGTTTTGTCCCTACTCTTTGCGTAATTTCAATTTGTCCATATACAATTTTCATCTAATCATGATTATGTTACAATGAAACGTTGATATATTATTATATTATATTACTAGCTTTTACCCTCGGCTTCGATCGCGTTGAAGGTCTAAAATAAATATCAATGATCATTTTATATTAAAACCATTTTTTTTTTATAAAAAGTATCCCGTGTCCTTTTTAATATCCCTAAAAATACGCGTACAAAGTTTCAAGATGAAAGGTTGAGTACTTTTGGCGTGAAAGCGTCAAAAACTTACATTCAAATTCATTATCAGTTTAGATATAATATTATGTCGGTATGTTTATAACCAACTCTGTAACCCATCGTCGCTTAAGACAACCTATGCTTTAGTTCCCGTGTCAAAATCAATTGCCGCTAATTTTGTCAGGTTATGGGAGTAGGGTGGGTAGGATAAGTCATGTAGGAATATAACCATTATTACTTTAGAGGCCAGTTTTATGTTTAAAAATAAAAATAATTAAATTAAAAAATATTAAAAGGGCTGGTCCGTCCCTTCTATTATTAGTATAAATGAATAATTAATGTAAATGTAGATTCACAAAAGCATAAAGGCGAAACTACGTCACGAGCTTCTTATACACCTACATAAATAACTGCTTGTTTTGCGATAATTTCGAAATAAAATCATCACCTCCACTTACGTCACGGGGATGTTAATTTATAATGTTAGGGGTGCGATCTCATTTACATTATTGACTAGTATGTTGAGCCATAGTAACCGAGTGCCATTTGATGTACGTTAGAGACAGAGATGACGAGATAATTGTATACTAGTTTCAGGTCACAGATCACATTATTAGCTAATAAAATTCTGCTACTTACGACGGGCTTGCATTGAATAGTCCAAGATGTATGCTCTAATGTTCAATCAATGCGACGACGTCGCTATTTTGTAAGTTGCAGTTCACCTATTAATACGACCGCTATGCTAATAGTGTGTTAGTGAAATATCAAATAGTATATTTCCTTATCTAATTATTCGTAGAGATCGACCTAGCATTGACATATCTAGAATCTAAAAGTTTGTTTCTATGTGTAGTTGATTTAGTGATGGAATGCTTGTTTAGGATCTCTGGTCACACAAAATTTTGTTTTTTGTTTTATGTTTTCCCCATTTCGATGTGTGTATGTTAATAATAAAACTTACGGTTTTGAATGTTTTAATGTAAAAAAGTTTTTTTATCTGTATCCAAAACAATGCAAAGTAAACTCTGTTTTCCATATAGAATTACTTAAGATTTTTAATTTCGAGTAGTGTACGCAATTGGATAGAAATATATGTCAGTTGGTGAAAATCCTACAAAAGAAATCGAATAAATATAATAACGTGCGTTTGCTTAATCGTTTTCTAAACGTACCTATTTTGTATAGATTTCCTCACATAATTATCGTCTAAACCGACATGTGTAAACAAACTGAAATTTGTTGTCGTGTCCTGAAGTTCCATGTCTGTAGAATGTGTGCTCGTCGAACTGTTTGCCTGCTCAAATATTTACATTGTGACGAGAACGAGCATGTACGTACACTGGATATTTTAATATAGGTAGGCCTTTCAATGATTATGTCAGCCAAAACATCTTTTTTATCTTTCTCTGTTTTGTATGAGTATCATCGTGAAACCACTGCACAAATTAAATTGATTCTTAGCTTTTTTTTCTTGTCTCAAGTGTATATAGGATATTTTTGCACCGGAAAACGGGGGTGGTTCCGCTTTGCAACACATACAATATAGTGTGGAGATTTAGAATATGGTGTGGAGGCTTTTAGTATCAGCATTGCACCCGTGCGAAGCCGGGACGGGTCGCTAGTTAAATAATAAATTAATTGGATGAGGGAAATGTTAACAAAGTAGGTGCCTTGTCTAGATGAATTAAAGAAACTAGCACCGATTTCCTATAGAGTTTCCCTCATTAAATCGTTTTTTTCCTTTTGAATAATATAATCAGAAGTTTGATTCAGAAAGTCGTCAACGTAATCTGAAGTAAATTCAATACACATAATTAAGGATAACTCAAAGACTACCTACTCGTCGAATCTCGTTCAATTGAAAACCGTCTCCTTTTTTTGAAGTCGGTTAAAAAAGATATAGGTATCTTTTTGATTATTAGAAACTCTAAAAGGATAGTATGATTGCATAAGAAATTTGTGTGTTGCTTGAAAAATGGAGTATACATTATTTTAGTGTGTAGTAAGGTATAAGAAACTGCATATTCAATCAGCTAACAAACACTACATATTTTTACGCAGATGTCTTCTATATTTTACCACGTCCAATGATAGATTTACTGAAACATCACTGAAGTTTAATAACTTGGATTCTCGACCGTTTCAAAACGACTTTCGTTTTAAGGCATGTAAACTTATTTATATTTGAAACTAGACGAACCAGCAAACGTTGTTTTGCCATATAAATTATTATTTTAAAACAATTTTATGATAAACATAAAAATGGTTATAGTGGACTAACCTTAAAAGCTAGACATATGCTGTCGCGGACTTTTATTTAGAACTTTTAGAGGGGAACAATATTGTAAAACATGATTTTTTAGTAACTTTCACCGTTTACTCAGCGCACGCAAGGAAAGCTCAAAATTTTGCCGACTTTGCAATATTTTTTAATCATCATAGCGTGATTTTATATAGCCTATAGTCTTCCTCCATACATGGACTAAGTTACACTAAAAAAATTTTTCAAGTCGGTCCAGTAGTTCCTGAGAATAGCCTGTTCAAACAATCAAACAAACAAACAAACAGACTTCAGCTTTATATTATTAGTATAGATATCAATACTACTATGAATTATTGTAACCACTAGTTAATATTGTGGCTTGTCATCTCATTAGTCCGCTATTCACATAAAAAATAAATTATTGACAGTATTTGAGACGGGCGAATAGCTAACATTAGGAATTAATTCTGAATTTTGAAATTGCGTTTCAATTGAATAGTAAATTTAATCATATTGTATAATAGGTCGCTTCAACACGTTGTTAGAGAATCAAGCGAAACAGTGTTCCCGTTTGATTCTAAGTTATCGAAAGTTAGTCTTCGAGTTTAATTCGATAACTATCAACGAAGTTTCGCTTAGTTTCTGCTAAGATGCTTTCAAGTCTTCACACAAAGGCTAGGCGTAAAACAAAATTACAGCACAATTGGTAACGACAATCACGCTTGAATTACATTTATCAGCATCAAGTTTAGTTGCTTATGTAAGGACTAGGTATGTACTTTACCGAGTGTAGTAATCATAACACATATTGTATTGTAAATACAATACAATACAGTATATTCTACTGTGCGGACTAAGTCAATTTACATACTCATATAGCTACAACAAGTTGTGTATGTGAATACACAATTAGCGGTCTTCGCGGCAGTAAATATTTTTTAAAAAGCAATTAATGTTTTTACATCAATATTACATTGATATTTTTATACTCAAATACAGTACATGTTATTTACAGTTTTTTACATGATACTAATAAGGAACTAAAACAATGTGTGTTATTAAATCTGACAGGCTTTAACTTGAATATGTTAAGTTTTGACTATTTCTGAATGGAGATAGCAAAACTACAAATAGACATTACTTTACTAGTAGACTCAGCGCACTTCGTATTACCTTGAAATATTTGCCACGATTTTGAACATTTCTTAGCTATGCTCAGCTTGTATTAGTCGTAGCGTTATGTTATATTATATAGCCTACAGCCTTCCTCGGTAAATGAGTTATCCGACATAAAAATAATTTTTAAGTCTGAACCAGGACTTGCAGAGATTAGTGCGGTCAACCATACTCTTCAGCTTTATAATAATAATAGAACAGATAGATAGATAGGCAAGTGACACAACGTATTATAAAGATCAATAGAGCTGTGAACAAAGGTCAATTTTAACATTTAACCCTCACTATCTCTTAAAGCGTGGGGACTGATCCAATCTTAGAGATACAAAGTATTATATACTAGTGACCCGTCCTCGCTTCGGTATGTATTTAACTTTGTATACATAAATATCAACTTTAAATTTTATTATTATTTTCGATATTATTTTGAATTTGCATCACGTATGTCGTGTCAGTGTGAGAACAAATTCAGAATGTCATATTGTTATTATGTCTTTGACAAAGGGAGATCTCCCGCCAGGCGGGGTGTGTTGCCTGGGGAGCAGCCGAGCACCGACTGACGTTCGAAACTTGTGTCTAAACCAACTATTATAGAAAACTTCGATAGCGTGATTTAGGTCTGGCGTGACGTCATCGTGTGACGTGTAGGGCGGTCGCCACATGTTATAATAAGACAAAAAAACCCTTGGAAATTTCTTCGCTTCTTCATCCAAGACTTATTGTAAGGATTTCTGAAGCGTTGTCGTAGATTACCTTTAGAAAAATATATGTACAAACTTCGAATAAATTACATTTATATTTGATAGTCCAAAAGACCAATGTCCTATTCGGGTCAAAAACAATAGCTTGTGAGTTTTGGACACTTAGTGGGCCTATAATTTCCCATAACCTTATTAACCAAATAAATCTATCAAGTCCAGGGTATCTAAGAGACTCTTAATATCATCATCTTAGCTTTGTTTCCTTACAATTGACATTATTGTTTTAGCCGATGAAAGACGCCAACGGCATATGCCAACGAAAATAACCGAAATAATGTCACGAAACATTTCATTACGCATAAATATTATATTTTTCATTAATTCGGTTAACGTCAGAAATGTATATTCTTGTGTATGTGGAATATATTTACCAAAACTTATACCGAGCGTATATTTATTTGCGTTCGTAACATAGTTTACGGAAAGAAAAATATATTTTTCTATTCGCAAGATCTCGTAACCAACATTTCGCTGAATTAAGCAAAATGTTCTATTGCTGTTTGCTTTTTAGCGAAAATGTTTTTGGGTTTATTAAGCCGAGAATCTAAAAGTATATTTATTAATACACAAGACTACTTTAAATAGGTTTTAGGGTTCTTTGCGTCTGATGTAAAAAGAAAAAGAAATTTTGTTGGATATGTATGTTTTTTTCTATGTAATGTTGCTTGAGTCATCTATTTTTAACCGGCTTCAAATAAGTATGAGGTTAATAATTGACTGTAGATTTTTATGTGTTACTTAATAACATTTGTGTATACCGAATTTGATGACTTTTTATATTCATAATCTCATTTAAACGTCATGTGATTAGTAGCTTTTGAGTTATCTATACTAATATTATAAAGAGGAAAACTTTATATGTTTGTTAGTTTGGTTGTAATAAATGGGCTCAGAAACTGATTTAAAAAATTCTTTCACCATTCGAAAGCGACATTATCCACGAGTAGCATATTTTATTTTGGAAAAAAATTGGGTTCTGTAAGATAATTGGGTTTTTCGAACACAAGGTGTAAAAAGTCAACCAGAAAAATTACTTATTTTGCGTACGCTGCCTAAACTATAAAAGATAGAACCATAAAATGTTCTAGTTAATTGTAAATCTTATAAATATCTACAAAAAAGTCCGCGACACACTATACCTATCTATGTATGTCGAGTGAGGCAAAACAACTATTTTTTTATAATTTTATGGCAAAAGAACGTTTGCTGGCTCACCTAGTTCCTAATAATGCGCATTTAATCTGTATGACCTGTAAACATCAGGAACTACTGGTTCAATTTTTTTTGTGTTTAATAGTCCCTCTACCGAAGAAGTCTATAGGCTGTATAACTACGACCAATAATCGCCCAGAACTAATATTCCCAGATAAAACGAAGTTCGCCGAGTTAATTTAGTAATAAAATTCACATATGAATTTATATAGCTATTTATAAGGTTTTTTTATTTAGAAGTATTCAATGGTTAAAAGTTATACAAGTTTTCAAACACATTTAAATGAAGTCTAATTGACTTAAGTAATAATAAAAAAACAGTCTTTATAAAAATATATATATGTTTATGTAAGCACGCATTTACTTTTTAATGTAAAAAGCGAATAGATAAATAGAGAAAATATTTATCTTAATATTGAAGTTTACGTATCAAAATTATTTGCCGAATAAACTAACAACTACTAAACAATTTTTTCTGAGACATTGCCAACTTACTGTATCGAAGGGTTCTACGTATTTGCTTAGACGTTATATGAGCCTGGTAATTGAACGTTGAACCTGTACAGTTCTTGCTATGAACTAGACTC
>DWJN01006970.1:0-10297 GCA_018248895.1 Carystus phorcus | reverse complement strand
GTCCAGTAGTTCCTGAGATTAGCCCGTTCAAACAATCAAACAAACAAACAAACAAACTCTTCAGCTTTATATATTAAAGTATAGATATATACATACATAGTTCTTCTGTTCGTGTGTATGTCACCCAATTTCTGAACGGATCAATTTTGATTATTTTTTTACCGTATGTTTAAATGGATTTGAGAATAGTTTAGATTCACATTCGTTAGATAGAAATGAAATGTTTTTATATGTTGTAAAATAACATCTGCCAAGACAATTAGAACTAGCATAGATGTGTCTTCCATCTGTATAAATGTCTTTTTTATTCTTCGTTATAAATACTTTAACATCGTTCTTAAAAATGTTCAAGTTTTTCTAAACGCAACCTATAGTTTGCAGCTATTTATACCGTCTTCCGACGTTCTCCTTGAAGAATAGAATAGCTTTTAGCCGCTGATCTATTAGTGCTATACAGTAAGGTTATACTTGGAGACGATTGATATAGAATGCTTTTAGCATTGAGTCCGTCTTTAGAAGAGAATAGAACAATATAGAATGTAGTGAATAGTAAGAGAAGAATGCAGAATGAACAAGTGAACAACATAAAATTTTGTCGCGGGTGTTACACGTGTATTGACTTTATTTTTTTAAAACATTCAAAACTAAATGTATATAGAAAATTTCAGCTCAATCAGTCGAAGATATCTGCTTCAAAATAAGTTGCAAGATTCCACACGCACAAACATACATCAACTAAGCTACTAAGAAATAGTTTATTATCTTAATATATATAAAGTACGTGTCACGGTGTTTATCCGCTATGGACTCCTGATTTACTTAACCGATTTTAATCAAATTTAGTACACCGTGTCCAGTTTGATCCAACTTAAAAGATAGGATAGATTACATCTCAATTTATAGTCGCAAAATTATTTAATTGCAAATTATTTGTTTAATATATCACAAAGGATTAGTTCTATAACATTCTAACAGATGGCGGTGTAAGATAATTCATTAATAAAATTGAGTAATTGCAAATTATTTAATATCTCACAAAGAATAAGTTTCTTAAGGTTTTAACAGATGGTGGTGTAATTAATCGGGTCTACTAGTAAAGATACATAGACATGTTTATATACTCCACGTTGTAATATACAAAGCTCGCGACAGAGGATTTCACGCTCAAGCAAAAAGCGCCTCCAAACTTTAAACGAGGCAGTAGAGCTTTTATCTTTGTAGGAACTTTCTGTTACATAAAGCTTTTGAAATTCCAGCACTAAATCTTGAATTTGAGTCAGATAAGTGTAACGGCTGCAGCAGAAAAAATATAATTTAAAGTGGACGGAGTTTTTGATTGTCGAGTTGGTTACACATAACGTTAACTTGGTTACATATATTATAATTTTTCTATACTATCTTTGTATATATACAGGTGGCCACACCAGAGTAATTCGTAACATTATCCTTATGTTTTCTATATTGATGTAGACAGAATTGTGTCTGTTCACAATCAGATCAATCAAATCGATTTTATTTCAAAATCAGTAGAGTCTTTAGGAGGTGACACGACATATACACGAACAGAAATATTCTTGTAAAGATGTACCTACGAATTTTGCTGGAATTTACAAGCGTTTGTTTAACTTCAAACTCAAAATCATTTATTTATTATTCGTAGATATTATCTCAATACACTTATGCACATCATTTTTGACTCTACTACCGTTTCGGATAGCTGCTTTTACGTCGAGAAGAAGAAACGACGAAAATACGAAACAGCGTCCTTGTCTCAACACTAATATAATAGTTATTATTACATAAATCTTAGTATATATAAATTACGTGTCACGGTGGTTGTGCGCGATGGACTCCGAAACTACTTAACCGATTTTAAACAAATTTTGTAAACCGTTTCCAGTTTGATCTAACTTGAAAGATGGGATAGCTTACATCTCAATTTATAGACGCAATATTATTTTATTACAAATTATTTGTTTAATATCTTACAAAGAATTAGTTCCATAAAATTTTAATAGATGGCGGTGTAAGATAATTAATTGACAAAATTGACTATGTAGACCTTAGTCACAGCAACGCGTGGCCGAGTTTGCTAGGTTATATATGTTGCAGAACAACGTCTGCTAGGTCAACTAGTATTATTATATTTTTAATAAATTCTAAGTGTAAACATTACTTTCTTTTTTAAACCTACCTATTATTGTAAATTTGAGAAAAACATAAATTCATTAAAACTAAAAACCTTCCCCCCACAAAAGATGCTACTGTTTTAACTCAATCTACTTATATAGATAATTATAATATGTTGACAACGCGTAAGTTTTTACGATGTAACAATATATTCGTGCAAATTTTAAACACATTATCCGCTTACGTTTGTCGATACAAGCACAGCAGAAAGCACTTAGCATCGACGCGGAGCGAACTCGACATTTTACGTTGTTTTGTTTAGCGTATGAAAACGTGTATAAATGTGAATTGGTTCGCTGTGAACAACACGTAGATGATCATTCAATTATTTCAATGGCTATGTAGATCTTTGGTAGTATAATTGAAGTCCTTTTAATAGCTTATTCCACGAATAGGTAATTAGGAGTGAATAGTTAACCTTTAGGACATAAAGATTTTTAATTTTATTAAGTACTAGCAGACCCCAGCAAACGTTGTTTTGCCATATAAATTAATTATTTTAGAACTACTTTGATAAACATAAAAATGGTAGCGGCTGGCCTTAAAAAGGTAGACATAATTCTGTTATCGCCGACTTTTCTTTACAACTTTTAGAGGCGAACAGTATTGTAATAGATGATTTTTGAGTAACTTTCACCGTTTACTTAGCACACGCAAGGAAAGCTCTAAATTTTGCCGTTTTCGCAATATTTTTTATTGCTGCTCCTCTCCTATTAATCTTAGCGTGATGTTATAGCCTATAGCCTTGCTCTATAAATGGACTACCTTACACTTAAAGAATTTTTCAAATCGGTGCAATAGTTCCTGAAATTAGTGCGTTCAAACAATTAATCAATCAATCAAACAAACAAACAAACTCTTCAGCTTTATATAAGTATAGATGTAAAGAGTTTTACAAGTAATCATTGTTATTATTATGTTAACAGTTGACATGTTTTTTATTTTCTGTCTTGTTTCAAAAACATGGTTGAAAGTTCAAGAATTAACATTCACTGTATGATATTAAAAAATAAATAACAGCTTTGTTACGTAATAAACAATGTTAGCTATACCAGACGATAGGTTTCTTGTACTTCTTATCACTATTAATAGTACTACTACTTACTCTTAAAAGTCTCTTACCTAAGTCCCGATTGGATGAACGTACAGAAATGAAAACTATATAATCAGTAATGTTTTCGACTATACAATTCTTTAGAGTACAACTCAATATGATAAAGGTGCGAAGCCGGTTTTAAATTAAGCGTTTCATTTAACATCCAATCGAGCTTATTAAGAGGAATATTAAAGCAATTAAGGCATTTCCTTCATAATTCATCCCACCAAGCGGCAGCTTTTTAGTATTCCGTGAAAATTTAACACTTGTCTTAATAAAGCTAACGAAATAGAGGGACAACTAATCCCATTTTCATAATTCGGTTTGATATTTAAATATTGAGAGCTATTGCTTATTTGACATTAAAATATTTTTAGATGTTACGCGCTGGTTTATACGACGTACCTATAAGTGCAGTTTGATTAAGTTTAAGGAAGCAAAAATCAGAGGAATTGACTTCAATAGGCTCTACTGAGACCTTACAGATTTGAAATTTTACATGGGAACAATATTGTAATACACGATTTTTGAGTAACTTTCACCGTTTACTCTTCTATTCATCTAAGCGTGATGTTATATAGCCTATAGCCTTGCTCCATAAATGAACTATTTTACAATAAAAGATTTTTTTTAATCGGTCCAGTAGTTTCTGAGATTAGCCCGTTCAAACAATCACTCAACCAAAAAAAAACAAACAAACAAACTTTTCAGCTTTATATTATTGGTATAGATAAATAAATTACGTGTACGCCTGACGAATCCTATAATACACAATTTTCTAATCTACTAAGTTGTTTTTATCAGTTTTCTGCACAAAATATTTTTTCTAACAGAAAATTCTCGAAGCAAAGGCGATTAATAGTTACATAATAAATAATATATTTCGACGCTTAAATTATTCCACGTAGAAGGAACTAACCTATTCCGGTGCAGAATATCTTAAATGTAAATTACTAAAGCGACCGGGAATCGAAATATTAGTTCGAATTGCGTAGAAACTGTCCCATTAATATTCTGAGAAATATTGCTTGTCAGAAGGAAATTGGATGTACAATTGTACATTAAATTCTAGCGAATTGTATACTATATTGTACACCAGTTGATACGGCACACTTTGTACTGTTTCAATAGATAAATAAAAAAGCATTGAAAAGATAATAAATACAAAACCGATTTAAAACATCGATGTTTATTGTCCAACGTTGATGATCATGGAAAATCGATGACCATCCCTATTTTTAAGGAAAAAAAATTGTTCTTTTTTTATTCAATTCTTGGAATTTTTATTACTTACCTTTTAAACCTTCCCTGGACTTTCATTTAAAATCAAGACCAAAATTAGCCAAATCGGTTCAGCCGTTCTGAAGTTTTAGCGAGACTAGCGAACAGCAATTCATTTTTATTTATATAGATAAATAAATAATGTCTATGTTCATTAGTTGAAGGACATCTTACATCCGATCTTGAGTTCATCGAGATGTAAAAAGCTCTTCAACTCCAACATCGACGATGTAAGAGGCTCTTTAAGAACAAACCAAATACAGTCACGTGCAAAAAATGTATACATTGTCAATCTTATAATTAAAATTACCAGTGATGCAAAAATAGCAAATAAACTTTATCTCAAGATCTACTAGTTCGAATTGAAAAAATATTTTTGTGTTAGATAGTACAGTTACTGAGGAAAGCTATAGGTTATACCACAACACTACGACTAATACGAGCTGAGCATTGATGAGAAATGTTACGAAAACGGAACAAATGTTATAAGGTGATACGAAGTTCGCCAGGTCTACTGGTTTCAAATATACATATATAAAGATAGATTTTTTCGTAATCTTAATGGGAATGAAACTCGGTATACATAAACAATAAATAGTTCAAAATTATTTTCATTCTATTCCACTCGTTGCTGCAACCAAGATGTTCTTTCCACGAGGGAAATCCTCGAGGCTTAATAGCTCGGATATCAAACTCGTTATAGTAAAAGATATTTATAAAATTTCGTTTTCGAATCTAACATTTTACGAACAAAGCCACAGGTATAAATTACTAAGTTAAATAGTTTTGTTTACAATGAGTCCATAAAAAAGAGTACTACACTCTTTACCAACTCTGGAACAATTTTACACTAACTTAAATTTGAATTTCGCATTGTAAAGTTTTTATATTAATTAGTGACCTGTTTACGTATACATTTCATCTTTCGTGACTGTACTCCAATCTGTTGCGTAGAAACGCAGTAATATAAGATTCTTTTTATTAATCATTATTCTTTGTAATCTCTTTAATAACCTAACCCCGAGGAAGGCAAATGAAAGTGGATTGCATCTGAATAGATTTGCAGGAGGTATTATGTAAGTATGAAGAAGATGAATTTTTTCTAGTCCCATTTCTATTAGACTGATTATCAACCAGGGTTATGCCTTCGAACCAGTAATGACCCTCTACAGGGAACGGGTCTCTCCGGGTCAGTGCGAATTGTGGCCCGGTTTGTACTGTGTAGCCTATAAAGCCTATAAAGAAGCCTGTTATGTTTTGACGTGCGCCTTACAAAACCTTCTGGCATAAATCCATGTTGATTTTAATTTCGATGGCACTAACGTAGTGACTTACATTTTGGTTTACTGAAATTAACTGTACTGCGTAGTTATTTTAACACGCTTTTATTCGCTTCGCTTGTATGTAACGGAAACTTTGAACATGAGTTTGACCTACTTTGAAACGCCGGAATTATTTGAAACTTTGAATACTTATCAAGGATCGATAACAATGTTTTAAAATAAAAAAATCGTCCTGATATCATTACTAGGCCCTTCAAAATTAGGGATTGGAATTTTTTCTAGTTCCTGCTACCTTCCTCGTATAAAATACCCGGTTCACTTAATTTGAAATGATAATAACTAACGCTTTTACAGAAAATCTAACTAAAAACTGCAATGTAAAAAAGCGTGGGGTGAATGGTATCAATAGATCGTTGAAAAAGCACAGTTTATAGTTTTTTAATTTACGTTGAGATTCGGTTATAACCGTATTCTCCGCTCCTTTCCTTCTGTTATTTATATTTGGGTAGTATTTAAAGTTACTCGAACTGTAAATAAAAGTTTATAGTGACAAAAATAATTAATTTACTTTTTAGTATTACTAAATGAGCGACTGACTGCGAGTGACTAGAAATCAACAGAACAGCGACTTACAAACATTAATTTGTGTTACTTAAAATACAAAACCTAACCTAACCTAACCTAATTACACTCTTTATTTAGAGTCACTAACTTAGTAATGTAGTCGCACGGTTAGTTAATTTTTCGCTTACTCAAATTTATACCGCTCAAGTTATTAAAACAGTATGCCATCATCAGTCGCTAAGTTTTTTTTATTCGATCGTTTTATAATTCCCCTTTATATTTGGCTTTGGAGCCCTACAAGCGGCAGTTTATTTCAAAGTTACACCCGTGTGCCGCTTTGTTAGCACCAAATACCTAACTTATGAATACGCTTGTTGAACTTTCGCACCTCACGGGACGAGAGAATACATTTCAAGAAGCCCTACCTGAGTTTATACAGGAGGTAATATTTTTCTGTATGAACCATGGACATAATTTATTTTAGCTTTCCAAATTCAAAATCATTTATTCGTATAGATATTATTTCAATACACCTATGCACGTAATTTTTTTGATTCTACCACCGTTTAGGAAAACAGCTTTTACATCGAGGAGAAATAACGGCGAAAGATTTTTTTGGTGTTTTTTTTTTATTTTTGTTTGTAAAATTATTTCTTTATATAACTAGCTGTGCACGAGACTTCGTCCTTGTGGGATTTTACAAAAAAGTTGTTGTTCTAAAATAAAAGTAGCTTAAATTACTCCGTATTACATCAGCTATCTGCCAGTAAAAGTCCCGTCAAAATCAGTACAACCGTTTCAGGGATTAGCCAGAACAAACTGACAAACAGACAAAAGTTATAAAAAAAAATATTTTGGCATAAGTACGGTACTTAATGCGTTTATATGCGTAAATGCGTTAAATGCGTTTAGTAAAAAGCGGTTATTTTCATATTACAAACAGACACTTCAATTGTATAGATTTAATACATTAACGCTGTTAGTGTAATAGGTACGGTGTTTCTTGAGTATTTTCACTGAAGAGAAGGCAAATCTATACTAATATATAAAGCTGAAGAGTTTGTTTGTCTTATTGTACATCACACTAAAAGGAATATGAGAAGAGCAGCAATAAAGAATATTGCGAAATCGGCAAAATTTTGAGCTTTTGTTGCGTGCGCTGAGTAAACGGTGAAAGTTACTCGAAAATCACGTATTACAAAATTGTTCCCCTGTAAAAGTTGTAAATAAAAGTCCGCGACAGCATATGTCTATCTTTTAAGGTTAACCCACTATAACCATTTTTATGGTTAAGAAAATAGTTTTAGGCAAAACAACGTTTGCCTAAACCTATTTTCATCGTTCAGCTAGTTTCAAAATAAAATGCATTTTTCTAAACATTATTAAGTTGTTTATGGTGATAATATGTTTCAGGTCATTGAACATTATACTGATATATAAATTGAGTTTACAAACACTGGCTCGACACCGTATTCACGGGTCTTATCTTTTATGTAAAGGGTGTATTGTATGTTCGTCAACACAATTTTCGTAGCGTAAATACATATGTATCGGGTACGACGCTCTGAGTACGTTTTTAATAGTTGTTTTGACACATCAGTGTTTTGGGACTTTTGGGAATTCATGGCCTCGGAGTTTTACTTACATGTTTGTTTATGAGTGTCAATATTTAAAGTTTGAAATTACAAGCGTTTGTTACAGTGAATAACATGCGTTCTATCGATTTGCGTCAGAAAATTTCGACCAAAAATTCTTTGATACCAGAAACTGATAGCTAGATACCTTAATCTATATATGTACTAGAGACCCACCAAATAGGATCGATGAAATAACTTTTCTCCTAACCACGAATTTGATATGTTTTTTTGCCATTTAAGACCCTAACAAACTGTGAAACTCAAAGTTCTTGATATAAAAATAAATAAATACTTTCAATCACTTTCAATTAACACAAGACATCGCAACATAAGCTTCATATTCGCAATTAATTATTGCCAGTAGCACTGACAAATGAAATATTAGTAACAAGCAGGAAATAGCACTGTAATTTACCAACAATATAGTGAACTAGCCGCTACTAACATCACATATATTGCCGACCTGTCTAAGAAGTAAGCAGGAACCTATTTATTAATGGCTTAGTAATATTGCCGTTGTATCACGAACACATTTCAACACGATAAACGAGGAGAGGAGCCGTAGGATGGTAAGTTGTTTCCGTTGCCCAAGACATTAGCAACACCTGGACATCAATGCGTTGATGATCAGGAAAGAAATGGGAAGAAAGAAAGTATTGAATCTTAAGTCTCCAGCTGGAACGAGTCGAAGTCGTCGGTCAAGGAAGAATCGGGAAAAAAGAAAGTAAGTAGTCAAGTTCCCAGTCGGGACACGGCGAATCTTTTGGCGACTGTCTCAAACAAGACAGTAGCTAGGGTTCACGGAAAGATGATAATACCAATAATAATATAATACGTCATTGATCAAAAAAGAAGTGGAAAGAAAGAAATATAGTACTGGTTCTCAAGCCCCGGCCGGAACACGACGAATGATTTGGCCGCTGACTTAAACAAGAGATTTTGGAGAGTGTGCATCGGAACTGTTCGATTTAGTTCCTCCAGCTCCGTTTCTCCACCGAACATCCTGACGCACGGCGCGTATCCATCCTTACGTCGTGAACACCCCGCCGGTATGAACGACGCGGTTTGCTTCGTCGTTCATGCGCACCGCGAAGGACTGGAATAGCCTGCCTGCTTTGGTGTTCCCGGTTACTTACAACGTGGGAGTCTTTAAGAGGAGAGTGAATAGGCATTTGCTAAGTTAATGCGTCCTGCATCTTAGACGTACTCACCACTTACCATAACGTGGGGTTGACGCCAAGCATTAACTTATACAAAATAATAAAATAATAATAGTCCGCCTACACGTTGTATGTTATACCGAGCAAACTCAATATACAGAAATCCAGGTCTGTTCTATTTCTTACAGGCTGCCAGTCAATGGCTCATAAACTATCAGCGCGGAGTCCGAAATAAAAGCATCAAGTTTTAAAATTTTTCAAAACCTCTGGTACTGAGATAAGCAACTTTATTTTAGCAACCAAGAAACCAGGGACAGTTCATTTGATTTTGATAGAAGACCCTTATAGACGAGAAGAAATTTTACACTTCCTTTTGAATACTAACAAAAATTATCACTAAATACATTACGCGGCTCAAAGTAAACGGTGGCGTTAATGAAACAAATTAATGGTCGTGTAATGTTGATATACAGTAATCGCTCTTACTAGCGCTCACTTAGTGATTAAATCGCCTCGGCGTTAATTACAAGCGTAATTTTAATCACCCAGCTCATAGCAGTAATTATCGTTCCTAATTACTATTACGTTTCATGTTTCACAAATAAATATGAGCCATTTAATCGTATTTTTAGTTAGTTTTTTTTTATGAATTTATTCCTTTGTATGGGGATCAAATTCGGTATTCACATTCAATATTCCACGATAATGTCTGTAGAATTTTCTAGTTAACTACATTATATTTCTATTTTCCAGGTGACTTTATATTCTTTGATGAGCTTCTAGACTTTCGTTTAGGTTAAAGGTTAAAGATCCAAGGGTTAGCAGAACTTTGAGAGCACTACTAAGAACCATTTGTCATGCAGATTTCGTCAAATTACTTGTCCCTAACTATTAAAGTAGTAATTTATGTACATTACTTTGAAAGTTACAGGTAACAGAGCCGAGAAGTCATTACACTGAGCTCGTAATATTATAATATCAAGCATAATACGTTTGTAATTATTTTTTAAGTCTTCATGGACTAAACAAATTAGAGGACTATCAGAGTCAAATATAAAAATCTTTTGAGAAAAAAGGAAACCCGCC
>DWJN01006969.1:0-10297 GCA_018248895.1 Carystus phorcus | reverse complement strand
ATACTTTTTAGTTCATTAGTTTAGTAGTAATCTATAGACATAAGTTACTCTATGTTATGGACTATTGAGTTATGTCAAAATCTGTGCATGCTCGAGAGAGTTTTTTTGTCTTGCAGTTTTATTTTACGAAATACGGATAGTAATTCTATTTCGAGTCTTAATTTTTGCTAGACTGAACTGAGAATGTTGGAAAATAAGAACTTAGTACAATGTTATAATCGAGGTTGTGGTCAGCTTTTTGATCCCAATGCTAATGATGAAGGTAAGTTGGTATTTTCGAGATTGTTCTCGATCAGTAGTTATTACACCGGCATTTATTATTAATCACAAAATGAAGTCTCTTAATTTGCTTTCCAAATGTTTAACAACTGTATTCTTATCAATATTACTTTAACGACCTTGCCTTTAAAATAGAAAACTGTTATTATTGTTTTTTCCCTATCGAGTGCTAAAGTGCATCGGGTCAGTCCTAAAATTAAACTTGTTTTTTAATACAGATAAGTGCTGCCACCATCCAGGATTACCAGTGTTTCATGATGCATATAAAGGATGGTCATGCTGTAATAAGAAAAGTGTAGATTTTACTGAGTTTCTTAATATTAAAGGTTGTACTATTTCAAAACACTCAAATGTGGTATGTATTATTTATTATATTTGTATATAAATTATTGTAATAGCGCTAATACTTCAATGGGGATATACATTACATACAACTCTTAATTTTTTCTAATGGTCACTTAAGTGACTTGCAAGGTGTTAGTCAGGTTAAAATACTAACTAACAGTAATGCCATTCTGGGTTACCATAAAGTATTACAAAGATACTTGGTGATAAATATGGCATTGAGTTAAAATTGAAATATTAATATTATCATCTTGCTTAAGTCATTTATTAAGTGAGTTGTATTTCAGCTGGATATGTTACAGCCAGTATTTTCTTTGTTACTTATTTCTCTCTTCTAAGCCTGGCATGTTACTTGAATATAATTATTTTGTATTTAATTGGGATAAATTTGTAGCTTCAGTTGAGTAAAAAAATATAATATTGCAGAAACCCCCTGAACCAGAAAAACAAGGATTAGACAAGGAGTTAGATAAGAAAGATGTTATAGAGGTGAGAGCTCCAGTGACAGGACCACAATTACCCAGACCACCATTTGAGTCTCCGCTCACTGTTCTAGAAGCTCGTATAGCTGACTCTCTGAAGGAAGTTGTTCAAAAATCTGTAAATGTATCAACTAAAATAGATGACAGGTAATATTATCATTACTTCTTGATAAGAATTAGTGAGTTTACTATAAAGATCAGTTTCTAGTTATACTGTTGTGTTAGGTTGTTAATACTCTGACTGTATTTTATTATACATGTACACTGCAAAAATAAATCATATGCTAAGTTTTATTATTATTTTATGTCCAGTTTGATTAAGTAAAGCTGACATCCAATACACATACTGCATTTATATGTCAATAAGCACCTAGAGTGAAATGGCCAAGGGAACATTCATACATATCACAAAAATGTATCAGTCTTTCTCACACAAGGATTATGTAACTACCAGTTTGATTGATTATTAATATTTTTCAAAACATGATGTGAAATGGTGTGAATAATTTGAACATACTTAGTTTCCCTATTGTTCAATAGCAGATATTACAGCCTGACAGTTTAAGTTCATGTTTAAATTTCTGTCTACACAAGTCATTTTATGGTACACTGGGAATCCTAGTGTAGTCTATTTGTTAGAGATTATTTATGATTACAAACATTAAAATATTTGCGTGTGTATTTATGATAAACAAATAGATATGATGTAGTAAATAAATGCTTAATGTTATTCCAGTGTCATTGCAGTTGGTACATCTTGCAAAAATGGTGGATGTAATGTAACATATGAAGGTCCAGAGACAAATGACTCAATGTGCACATATCATCCTGGATGTCCCGTGTTTCATGAAGGGTTAAAGTTTTGGTCTTGCTGCCAAAAGAGAACTACAGATTTTAATAACTTCCTGAACCAACCAGGTTGTACAACTGGCACCCATAAATGGGTTAAAGAAGTAAGTTTCAAAGATGTTTTTATATATATAAGCTGGGAACGCAGGTTGAAGCCAAAATCATTAGACATAGTTTATCATAGAGAGTAAAACAATAAACATTAACAATATAAGTCAAGTACCTGATTTGAACTTTTTCAGTTCAGCAGGATGCATAAAAAGTGGGACAGGATAGAAAACAGATTTATAAATAGAGAAAGATTCAAATAATCTCTTCCAATATGACTTGTCTATATGATTTTCCTTCTTTTATTATAAATTAATTGGATACCTATATAATTATAAATAAATTGGAGTAACTAAATAATGTATATTATTAATATCAATTGTTTATTTTGTTAGGGTTCTCCTGCGGGAACTGTGAAGTGTCGTTGGGACTGGCACCAGACACCAGACTATGTCATAGTTAGTGTATATGCTAAAAAGTATGATCCAATAAGGAGCTATGTAAAACTAAATCCCATTCGACTAAACACAAAGCTAGTTTTTCAAGAAGAAAATGATGCTACTTTTGAGTTGGATCTTGAGCTAAGAGGTGTAAGTAAAATTTTTATAACTCTAGAGTAGAAAAGTAGAGGAATTGTAGTAAGGCATTGTTTTTAAAGAATTAATGCTTGTTCTGGGTTAGACTCCAGTCAGATTTTGATAGTATCTGCCTGTGAGCATTTATATATTTAATGTATTAAAAGACCTTGCAGTTATTATGATCTTTACTTATTCCTAATGAGTATTAGTGTATTACACTTGGGGTTTTTATAAAGTTAGTACAAAAAACCATGAATAAATATCACTCTATGGATATAACAGAAATTTTGTAAATTGCTAGGAATATACCGATAATGTGACATACTTAGTTTAGTAAGGATATTTATTGTAGAATCAGAATCTGTCACTGTTATTATGATAACATTCAATATATTTTTTTCTATTTTGGATGCAAAAACATTTACTTTTTAACTAAGCTTTGTTAAGTTTTAGATTTTTGTTTTATATACAAGGTACTATGAATGTACTTGTATATGTACAATGAAATTGAAGTTAGGTCTTATCCTGTGATTATAGGGTAACATGCCAGGTACATCTTAATATGTTCAATGGTTTCTGTGTAATGCCATAAAAGACGGACACAATAATTTGTAAAATAATATGTTTTGAAGTTAATATTGCCAATAAATTCCTACCTATCAACTTATACTGATTTATTCAAAAACTATCTTATATATGTTTGACCATCTTATAGTTGAATTATATATAAAATTGCATTTCAGGTAATAGATGTAGATAAGAGTAGTGCCGCCATGTTAGGAACAAAAGTTGAAATAAAGCTGAAGAAGGGTGAACCTGGAGCATGGAGCAAATTGGATTTTCCCAGAGTTGAAGCAAAGAAGGAGCCAGTACAACCAGTGGTGGCACCAGTTGAAGAAGATGACTCCGTGGACCTCTCTACCGTTGAAGCTATACATTCAATCGGCAAGGTTAATATGTCCGAATGAAGCTTTATTTGTTCCTACAAACCACAAAATTTCCTTTAATATTTTTGTAATAATTTGAAATTTCATACAATTTGATTATGTATAATGAATGAATGAAACAGATCCTATTATTAAAGTTACATTGGATTTGACACTCATGTTTTATTCTAACCAGACGAATATAATAAAATTAATGGCCTGCTAAGTGAACGAGACAAGAGGTATATTATATTATTAACTAGCTGTACCTGGCGCGCGTTGCTACGCATATCAAAAAATCATAATTTTTACTGTAACTCATCAACCATATGTCCGATCGATATAATTTTGGTACCAAAACCTTTATCAGAGAATTCTGAACAAATTTGCCAATGACCTCGATGCTCTATCTTCTACCATTTCACAGTCTATAAAAGACATACAGACAAACATCCATTTTTATATATAAAGATTATGATGTAGATAATTGGCAAATAATAAATCATTAAAAGAAGTACCTAATTAATAAAAGAAATAAAAAGTTGGTATTTTTGGTCTTGCTATAATAAAAATATATACATTTTAGAGGAGGAATAATTTATTTTATTCATCCGTTTAGCAGATGACTAGCCACAGCCTATATTATAATTAAAACCACAACACATAATAATGTCGCTGTAATTAACAGATGAATGAACTTTTATTATACACTTTAAATATTACATTTAATTTAAGTAATTATTGAACAACATTTTTGGGATTACATGATATAGTTTTAATACTATATTTATAATAATATGTATACATAATAAATTTTAACAATTAAATTTACAATTTTATATAATTTTTGATATTTTGACTAGAATATGATATCTTATTTAATAATTAGCTCAGTGACTATAAAGCAGATAATCTGCTTGATATGTACAAGGTTATATTGGATACATTATTACGTACATCAAACTTTATGGCCTCTAGACTATGCTGCAGTTGAATCTCGCACACGTAAAAAAGAGTCAGGATAGTAGGGAACCCGATTTATTGCTTGCTCGCGTTTTCCCTGACCGCGCGCAAAAAATCCCTACATACTACGCAGCACATTCCACATAGTTCAGAGGGAAAATATATTTTGACGCAAGTGTACCTCACATTGCTTTCTACTAGACAACATTTAATAACGATCATTTTATATCAAGTGACTAGATTAGTATTACTGTTCGATTGAAAATTATTCACAAAATCTATCAGCCTTTCACGGGGAGTTACAATGGTCGGTAGAGGGCGCGGAGGTTGGTTGAAAGGCCGGAATGGGCGCCGGTTGCATTCTGTACATGTCGTGGAGTAATGTGGCCACAGACACGTCGCCAACGGTGTCGCGGAACAGTAAAAGTTCAATGGAGCGAGCGCGGACAGCACGCAGAGACGGCAGTAACAATAGCAGACGGCCGAATCTGAAAATAATACACATGTCTTTAATTATACCTATACATATATGGATTGTAATATTCCATTCATACTTTAGCATAGTGATGAACAACGTACAAAACAATAACGAGTTTATACAGACTCCTAGGGGCCGGTCAAAATTGGTCATACGATAAGGGGGAGGCGGAGGGAGGAGATCGACAAAGTGTGACAAGGGGGATAGAAGAGATCGTAAATTTCGTAAACGTCATTATTAAGAATCAATTATTTTCTAACGGCCGGTTTCTGAAAGGCTGATCAACGAAAAAATTAAGAAATTCACTGTCAAATCTATTGTCAAACGTCAATTGGGTTGTAGAAAGCATGATTATTCAGAAATTATTTGCTAATCAACGTTTCAGAAACTCAAATTGACTTCATAGAACTTTCACGTTAATGTGCGTGTTGTATGAACGAAATTTTGACAAGCCTTTCAGAAACTGGCGGTAAGTGTTATAAAAACTTTGAACTCTTAATTTAATGTTAATTTTATTAATAAAATAAATCATACTTATATATAATTTGTTAAATTGAAAACCTATGCAACTTCACGCTAGAGAGCCTGAATCTCAAAAATGTGACAAAGACTAGGGGGGGTAGGAGTCAATAATCATGAAATTCGTGTGACGTACCTACTACTTAATTTATAGATATGTGACGAATTTCATCTGTGAATTAAGCAATAATCGTATAATCTATGTGGTTGTGCTTTTATATACGTAGATCATTTCACAATAAGATAATAGTTGCCCAGATTCGGAATACACCCTTCATTCTAACATCAGGCTGGCAGCTTATTACATTATTTTTTTTATTTACCTTGTGGGTTGTCGCGTGTATCGCGTTCGAACGTAGTCTGCTAAAATACATTGTGCCTGATCCTGTAGCATCTCTACTGGTTGAGTTTCACTAAGTCCGGGGGTATCTGTTGGTTACATAGATATGGGCCATTATGTTACAATTTAACATTTGTGTTTTGCTAATAATATAGTGATTAAATACCTATTTGACGCAAACCTGTCTTATGTAGGTAGATATCTCTAAAAGTAGGTAACAGTATCAAAGTAAGTACGTATCTAAAAATATCTTCTTAAAATTTGGCACATTATATGATGTTATGTTTGCATCACTTTTATGTGTTTTAATGCATTTTCCATTCAATAAAAACTAACGAAGCCTCCTTTTAAATGCTTAGGTACTTATTCAGCACACTCATAGTTTTACTTAAGCCAACGGAAAAAAGGACTGAATATTCCATGTAAGTATTTTTAAGCACTACACACCTGGTGAAAATAGAACAATTGCTTTCATACAACCACATTCGCTCCCGTCGGGTGATATTTGACGAAATCTGCAGAGGATTTCCTGCAAATAGAAAAATCTGTTTAGTAAGTTAAAAGGCTACATCACCGCTTACGATCAGCTGGGATTGTAGTCAAACATTAACTTATAATTTATAACATACCTATTGGTACCTAGGTGTTCCTCCAAGTAATAAGTACCTACCTAGTAAGTAGTAGATAAGTATATACCTATATAATAGTAGGTACCTATAAACTAGCTAGGTACCACCGCGAGAAACTAGGTATGTCCTATAAATAGGTACTACGTATCTATTTTAATACTGCCTATGAAAAATGTGCAAAATACTTAACTACACCTATAAGATCAATAGGTGCCTAATTTGGCAAACATTCAAAACTTATTTGCAATGCTAGTTTGCGCAATTGTGCAGTCTATATACCTACTTAGGTACCTACAGTAAAACTAGAATCACGGATAGTAAATAATACACCTGTATTGTGATTATTTCATGTCTTCGCTAATCATACGTGACGTCTCCCAACCCAAACTGATGGTGCTCTTTCATAAAAACCAAAACCATCAAAGGTATGCGTAAAATAATATTAAAACTTCCCGCAAAAGCGCTAATAAATGATCGCACTTTATCAAAGTGCTTATTGTGAAGTTACAGTTAGATTGGCTTCTTGGGACATAGGTACCAACCTGCAAAGCGTTTAGTTCTAAATCGGCTAATGGGTCGGGCGGCAGTCTCGTCCTGGCTGCAGGCGCTGCTAGCAACGGCGCCAAGTCCCACGGCGCTGACCACTGCGCTAGATGTAGCAGAAAGAGGTCCTTCCAAGCGGCCCGGAGCAGCACCAGCTGGTCAGACGGAGCCAGCGCTTGGAACGGAGCCAAACATCGTACCCAACGCACAGCCATGAACAAGAGGCGAGCGCTTGTTTCCTACAGAGAAAAGGTTGTATTTAAAGTATGTCTACTCGTAGATAACCTGACAAAACGACATCTATATCTATAGGTACTCTACCTTTACTTAATATTTTAAAGATGAAGAGTTTATTTATTTGGTTGCACACTAATCTCAAGAACTACCTACTGGTTGCTGGAAAAATTGTGCTGGATAGTCCATTTACAGAGGAACGCTTATGGCTATATAACACATCGCTACAATCAATAGGAGCTGAGGATGGCTAAGAAATGTTACAAAAACGTGAAAAACTTTCCAAGGTGATACGATTTCGCCGGCTCTATTAGTTATAAATAAACGTAAAAATACTAGCTATCTAAGTATAATTAGAAGAAAATTGTGATTTACAAAAATACGGTTAGGAACAACATAAAGCCGTTTCGTTTACATAGGAATACCTAGTAGGTATTCGTATTAATAGAAGCATCAACAATGGGTTCTTAATCAATGCGCAGCGAACAGACAAGCATGATGGTAAGTTGCCACAGCCGCTCATAGACACCAGCAATATACAAATAAGGATGAGAAAACCAGCTGTTTGTATATGTAGGTATAGATACATATAGAATACTACACCAACAAATTTCTTGTTCAACATCTGCTAGTGACATCATACTGTGTAGGTATTGAGAAAGTAGCTTCTTGCTCCGTTTACCTACTGTTACACGCAGAACATAGAAACACGTGTAGGCGTGTAACAACATAGTGCATGCGTTGCGAGTAATGGGCGGAGTAAGTCAAGTTAAGGCGAAAAGTCACCCCTCGGCTACCCAATCGCGAGTCCGCGCCCGCCCTACAGTCAAAAAGACACCTACCAATGTCAACGCACACCCCTCAAAAGTTTGACTTTTGTTGTTACATGTTTCACTTCGACGTACAACAACATTTTTCGACTTAATAAAACCCTCAATTTCGGATACAACACAGATTAATGTACGTTATAGCTAGCTAGCTAATATAGCTATATTAGAGTTTATAAGTTATACTTATACCAATTTTTTTCAACGACTGAATATCAAACTATTCTCTAGATGATGAAGTGTAAATAATTATAAATATTGTATGAGTTGAAATGATTGAAGATGAAAATTATACCACTTACCTGCAGAAGTTCCCATGTAGGAGCGAGCGGAGCCCCGAAAGCATTAGAGGGGGGCCGCAGTAAAGTTGGGTCCCCTTGCAATTGCAATTGTTTTGCGCTCCACATAAGTTCCTAAAACAATGCATTGTTAAAGGCCCATGAACCAAAGAAAAATGTCTGGTATTATTTATGAAAATGACTTCTTACTCTTCACTCCATTGTCATCACCTTAGGGATTTTAGAATCATAGCTTCTAATCGATCATTTATTTTGTTAGATTAATCGCACCTTAGGGACGGAAACTCCAATAAACTATTTCAAAAACTGTTAAGCTGAGCTGTTTTATTGCTATAGTTAAGTAGGTATAGAACAATAGATACCTACTTACTTCATTTACAATTTACCTAAGTACTTTTAATAATTATTTTTACATTATTGGACTCTTCTCAACAAGGACATTGTATGGAATTCGCCAAAACTAAGCAAATTTTCAGAAGAATCGATTCACTGGAAAAATTAAAAAATCTTTTGGATTGGAAACAAATTTACACTATAAGGACGCTGTACTTCAAGGTAAATAAAATAACCGATCAAAACGGTGAAGATAATAAATATTTCTTTACTACGTTTATATTCATCGACTAATCTCCATTTACAAAAAGGTGGATTATTATAATTACCTACTACCAACAAAAAACTAGTACTTATTAGATAATATCGTTAAAACTGATAAAATTGATCAAGTAGCTAACTACGTCAGTATATTTTGCTGCTCACCTGGCATTTATCACTGGACATGAGCATGTGGAGTAGCCCGGGAGGTGGCGGAGGAAGGAAAGTGTCTGCAATGAGTGGCAACGGGCTCACGGCAGTCGGCCCGCCAGCACCGCTCGAACCAGCTGACGAAGTGGCGCTTAATGGCGCCGACTCCGAAATGCTGGTCATACTGAACTGTTACAAAGTAAAATATATTTAACAGCTTACAAGCTAATAAAATTATCCTATCCGTTATTGTATACCTATGCATATCTATTATCCAAATAATTAAAAATTTAAACAGAAAGCTACTAAAATAAATGGTAAATTAATTATGTTAATTATACTCAGATATCAATCTTTTAAAGGAATTCCAACGTAAAAAAGAAATGATGAAAGTGTGTTTAATTAAGGGGTGCGAGATTACAATGAATTAAGTTAAAAAGACGAACGTTTAATGATGGCCTATTTCACCCTCATACCGCGCGGCCTGTTGCTAAGGAAAAATCATATTAAATTTGTGAAGTTGCTTACACTAGGATATTCTTACTCTTTGTTCGTTAATGGAAGAATCATAACCTAGTAAAGGTATCGCAAAAACCGTTCTCGACAGAAATTAAAACAATAGCAGTATCCTTTCAGTCGCGCATAGAATTCTAAATTGATCTAAAGAAGTTAATGTAAAAATAATGGGACTTCTTACCTGAAAGTTGAACGGTTGCGATAAAGGTGTGTAAGGTGAAGCTGGCGACAATTTCAAGGGATGCGGTTTGTGAGCGTGGGCGAGTGGTGGAGGCGGCAGGGAGCCCAACGCACCCGCATGCAGTTTAGGCTTACGAGGTCCCCGCTCGTGTTGCACCGCTGTTGGTATACGTATATAAAATATTAAACCAAATATATTCTACTAGATGAACCAGCAAACGTTGTTTTGCCATATAAATGGTTATAGTGTGTTAACCTTAGAAACTATAAATGTGCTGTCGCGGATTTTTATTTAGATCTTTTAGGGGGAACAATATTGTAATACATGATTTTTAGTAACTTTCACCATTTACTCAGCGCACGCAAGGAAAGCTCAAAATTTGGCCGATTTTGCCATATTTTTACTGCTACTCCTCTCCTATTCATCTTAGCGTGATAATACATAGCCTATAGCGTTCCTCCATAAATGGACTATGTAACACTAAAAGAATTTTTCAAATCGGTCCAGTAGTTCCTGA
>DWJN01006968.1:0-10298 GCA_018248895.1 Carystus phorcus | reverse complement strand
GCATTCCGCTGCTTATCCATGGTTTGATTATTGTTTGATTTCTAGGAAGTTTTATTTTCAATGAATTTGCAGAAATTGCAGAAATTTGTTAGTAGAAATTTGTTAGAAATTTGGTAGTGTTTTTGTTAGTGTATATGGTCAGTTGTTCCAAATGCATTAGGTAGGGCAGTAGCAATATTGATGCTGTGAATATTCTGTGTGCTTTGGAATATTTTTTGTGCTGAATTTTGTTACTGTTGCCAATGTTACAGAAATTTTATTTCGTCACAATCGCCGCGTCCAATATCGTCAAAATGAAAGTATATATATATTATCAAATCTATTTACGAATAGACAAACGGCCGACGATCGAAACGAACAATGGAAGTGAAACAGATTTCATGAATGAATTAACGAATAACAATAAATACAATCACCTAGACAAAACAAAATTACGTGGCAACGACCTTCAACCGAGACAACGGCACATAACCACGGCAAGAGAACTTAAATATCGGGGACACGATGAGCCAGACCGAGTTCAAACGGTACACGTGACTTTATTATTTATAGTAGCGACAAGTGACGAACACTCAATGAACTTTCTTTTCATGAGGATAGAAATGGGCGCGTGTGCGTGTCTCGTTGCCGATGTAGGCCACTGCCAAGGTCGAATGTTTAATATAAAGTCTGGCGTCGGGACATTAAAATGGTCGGCCCTCCCGAGAACCCCCTTATCCCCGGCCGGGGCGGCGGTCGCAATCGTTGCACTCGTTATTTATTATCCGAATCCCTTGCTTTCGTGAATGGATAACGTGGATTTTTTGTGTACGCTCTAATTATGCGATAATTTGCACAAGTGTCAACTATGATAGTCAAGGGCGCTCATATCATGTCCGCGTCACAGTAAGGACGCCAGCAACAACTGACGCATATTACTGGAATATCACTGATCTACTGCGAATTATAAGAAGTTCATTATAAAACATTATTAGCGCATTCATTCAAGTGTTGTGGAGTAATAGGAATAATTAGACGTAATCGGAGGTCTATCTGAATAAATGTAAAAAAAAGTGAGAGAACATAACCAGTTATTAATTCATACTCGAGTGTTGGTATTACATTATTTAGATATATAAGTGAGCTAAACAAATCTCGCAATGTCGGTCGATGCGACGACACAGAGCTTGCTCCCGAGAAACTTGGAACTCTCGCTTTCAAACAAGAAAAGCTTCGGTTGCCGCTCGACAACTTTACTATAAATACATAAACAACTGATACAAAACTGACAGTGCACTGCGATAGTTGTACTGTGACATTCACCTACATAGCGACTTCAATGAAATTCAATTAGATAACTCACAGTCGGGTGAATTTAATTCAACAATTTAGCCGCAGTTCTCTAGTGTGGTGTTAACGATTGAATTTAATACAAACACGCCAGTCTGTATACGTCAACACACACAAAAGACCATAATTACACGTATCGTATCGCAACGTCTGTTGAGTGTTGGGGGTTTCCCAGTTGGATTGCGGCCAAGAGGAAATAAGCCTCTAAATAAATTTCTGATTATAAAATATGCTTCAAACGTAACGTAAATTGGCAGCTGCGTGGGATATGGCGCTAGCTGGATACCGGTGTCGTGTATGATTAAATGTACGAACGTTGCGGGTTCTTGCTCGAAAGGATTCACGTCGTCAAAGAGCATTCAGGCGTAATAAATATAGTCAATAACAGGCACGTCCTAGCTTAGACAAAACTCAACGACGCGCAGCGGTGGGACGTGATTCGTCGGCATTGATTTTATCAGATCGGTTTTTATAAACATCGACCAAGTGAGATCATGATTTCATCAATGGCTATTGCGTAATGTCAAATATTAACAGCATTCGCAGCGTTCAGTTAACTGTTTGGGCACGGCGCGAAGAATGCGTATTAAACTGTGATACTAGACGCACGTAGTTGTAAATTACAACTAGGAATATTGACAAATTACAGCTAGGAATATTCATGTCCGGAAGACGCTCAATTTTCTCAATCAAATCAAACTCAATTTTCTTCAGAGACCAATGCCTACAGAGTGATAATCGGCCGCGATGCAACTGAAGGTGTTGGCGAGGTGGAAAATACTACTACCCACATTCGTATAGGTACAGATCTTTCTCTAAAGATGATTTATTGAAGAAATTAATAAATATCGATGCCGCATTTACGCCAAAACTATCTGCGCTGCTTATGTCTCTGAACATCGAATAGTTCTAAGTGTCACGGATCGAGCTCGCCTTGCAAGGCGTGCCCTCTCGTTGCAATCGGATGACATCATTCCACAAGCGCATTGTCTATTTCACCAACTTCACCGTACCTTCCCCCCCCTCTCACTCAGTTGCATTCCATTATGCAGATCGGAGTACACCTTGCCCATTTGAATATGTCCGTTGTGGAGTCATAAAAAGGAGAGTTCATCGTTACTACCTTTTTACGCATTCATTGATACGTATTTGAATAAGCCGAACGGACGTAAAGACGGACGTGTAATGGTTGTACGATAAGGGTGTACTGGATACAAAGGTGCATAGGAAAAGGATGCGAATTTATCGCGAAATTACCGCGAATGTGCATTGCAATTGTTTCGTTAATCTATACATATAATAAAACTGTAATTGATTGCTGTTACAGACAGCAAAATGGCTTGAATTATGAGTTTTTAAATAAATGGCAAATATATTTAAAAACTCATAATTCAAGTCCAAGACCTTTATATAGGTACGCAAGAGAACCCAAAAAACGTTATTTCATTTTGTCTGTATGTTTGTGCAGGTTAATCTCAGAAACGGCTTATCCGATTTGAACGCAGTTTTCAGGATTATATTGTGATGGGTTTCACCTCACATTAAGTGTTTCTTTTTTCATTTAAATCGGTAATACATGTTCAGATCAACGTCAGCTAGAACTAGTTTGGTAATAAAAAGATGCGGGTTGGACAGTGGTCGAGGATCGACGGCGTTGGTCGCGAAACGTCACAACGAGCCGGTGATTGATAGTTGCGGTGACACACGTTGCGTCAGACTACACGGGGTCGTGGGGTCAATGGCGTCAGCGGCGACAATATATCCGATTGCGGCCAATAATTATTACAGACTACCCTAATCCTATTACGCAATCGGGCAGCCGTGTGGCAACTAACCCGGTTACAGCCATTACATTGTTTCCGCTCCACTCGGTGGTAACAAGCCGGCGTTAATGATATGTATGAGATTAGAGGTACGACGGCGTAGAAGCGATTCGATGCGTGCAAACATTGTTTTAGTTTATGAAAATTCATAAACATTGTACGAGAAACGGGGGAATGGATCTCGAGTTGTCAGTGGCGGTTCGACCCCGTTTAGGGTCTCCTCCGCTCATAAAACGGGCACGGTTCCTTTTACGACAGCGGCAACAGTACACGTCCACGTTAGAGTAGGCGTTCTAAAACAATAACGCCACGGAGGTCCCCCGATAGGATTCTCTTGAATGTCATAAACGAGCCTTGTCGACTTAATATGGCATTAAGAAAATATACGACACGCTTTCCGTACCTCGGCCGTTCGTTTTATTAAGGCCGCTCAAAAACTAAACGGGGCACACGTTGCGACCAGATTTTATATTCAGCGCATTCTGTATAAAAATTTGTTTAAATTAACTACTTCTCTGTATCGTTTTTTGTATCGCGACCACAGGATTGTAGCTATATCAAAGTATTTTAGTAAGCAGGCAATTTACAACGTTGTTACATATGTAAACTCGCGGTGCTTGCGGGAAGTATTTGAATGCAACATTGACTCCGCTCGTTTATGAAGAAGTAAATATGTAAATAAGGATGTAAAACAGAGTCACGTGTTCTGTTGTGATAAGTTTATAAAATAACAAGAGAGAGAGTGAGCAAAGTGAATCGATTACATACGAATATGTTAAAACAGAGGACTTAATAAGCGTAGTTAAAATTTCATTGAATTAATTTTACACTGTTTGAGCAAGTGGTAGCAAGTAAGCATTATCAAGTTCAAATAAAGGTATGGTTGACACTTTAAAAGAATGAATCAAAAGTAAACGTCAAAATTTATTAACGAAACAATGGTAATATTGTAACTTCGCAAGAAAAACCAATTATGTAGTATGTATATGTTTCTCAATACTTATTCACTTTACTAATTCAACATATAAGGCAAAATATCTATTATTACGTATTATATTTTTGTACCTTTTTTTTCTTTATTAAATACTTATGCAGTTGAGGTTTCCTACTATTATTAATATATAATATCTTATTACACTCAACTGCAATATTACTCACACTAATACTTCAATGTTGAATACATAATATTATTCTGTTTAAGAGCTATAAAGTGTATTATTTAATCGCATGCACGTACCGTGCAATTTCTTACGCATATCGCACGGCGTTTAACGTCACAAGGGAAGGTAAAATCCTTAACAAGTCGCACAATACCGTCAGCAACGCAGGCTATAAAATAGCGGCCAGCGAACAGAGTACAGCGCGCGCGAAAGTGCGCTGTTATCAAGAAACAGTTCGTACGGCCACGGGACAACGGGTTTGGGTTTTACGGCCTCGTTACCGGCCATCGAGAGTTTTTACAGCGCGATTAAACAACCCACTCGGCGCAACCTACGCGTCCCGTAATTGGGGTAAATCTTTGAATCTCTGAACCCACCCAGATAATAATACAACGCCGCGGTGAGTCGAGTGAACGTCGCCGTGTCGTGTTTTGCGAGAGCTTCAATTTAATATCGAACAACGTGCGCCTATCGGAATAATTCGGGGCATTCGTTACACGGGGACGTTTGACTAATTATTATTTTCATCAAAATGAATACCTTTTATTCCGTGTGCGCGGCCGTGCGCTGGAAATGAAACAACATGAAAAGGCTTTATCTGCTTTGTGTCGGGAGCGCTATCAATTATTAAAATGCAAGTTTAACGAGTAGCCGACCACATTTCGCTCGCGAGCGGCCTCGCAACGCATTATCGAAATCGGACCGCAATAATTACATTCGAGTTGAATGCGGCGTCCACTCCATCCATCTGTCCAAACGAACGCCTAAATAAAATATAGGTCCGCGATAAAATTTTATCAACGCCAAATTTATTATTCGGTCTCCCAAACGCGTATAGCCCGTAATTAAACTTGTCGGTTCGTTGTATTTTACGGTTTAATTTACTATTACAATTATTCATAGCGATAGGATTAAATTATAATTGGGCTATCGAGAGCACAGAAATATCGCCTATCAATTCCTATTTTAGTGCTCTGTGAGAGCGTTTCGAACAGGAATGTGAATTAATTGAAAACAAAATAAAGGGGTTCGTTCGGGCGCGCTGTTAGGAGGGCCGAGTTAGACTTAATGGCGATGTCAAAAACAGTTACATCTGAAGCCCTGCATTGTTCCATAGTTTAAAACTAAACAGTGATTCTGTTTACATTTGTTCACGCCCCGTTGCGTTAAACACGTAGATTAGACTTTTTTATTTTTTATTTATTTAGACCACTTTACAATATAAACGCATGTGAAACAAAAGTTAATCACAAAGACATTAAATAGTGTAGACGATATACATATAATTGCAAATCAAAGGATAATCTCTATTTGGCGGTGTAATAGTTCGACGAAGACCCGTTCAGATTACAGAGTCGCTAAAAACACAGCAAACGAAGATTAATTCTTCGGTCCGAAATATCGAATGGAGCTATTTCGTTTGAAGTCGCAGTACTCCGACGCCGACAGCGAACAAGTAGCGAGTCAGCGCGGCGAGTCTCTAAAGTCACATGTCCACCGAAGCGGAGAGGAGAGATGTTTTGTAAATAACCAATAGAAATTTCGGGAATACAATTTATGTATAAAATGCTCGTATCCAAGTCTCATATGGTTATAAAAAAAACGCGGGCAGGTGAATTTCAACTACAGTTGAGCTACTTTACGTGTGACGGAATCACAAGAAAATTGAGTTCTAAAGTCTTGGGATTATGTGTCAATTATACTGTTTAAATACAAATAAATATATATGAGCCAAACAAATTATAGTCAAGCATAGACTTACAATTAAGAAAAGAAAACTCCTTTATATTAGCACAGTGACAACTCTAGCGTCTTGAGATCCATTGAAACAGTTCAAGTGGATATGAGTCATCTCGTATTGCGACCACGGGAGAAGGGAACGATGAGAGCTTAGCGCACGCACACATCTGAACATGACACGCGACGGCAAAGCTAGCAGACGACGTTACACCGCGCCGATGGATACAGGGCCTAACGAGCCCCGGTTTCAAAGAACATGGACGACGACCTTTGTGATACTGATAATACACCCTCGACTCTCGCAAAAATTCGCCAACGGGCTCGGAATAAAAAAAAGTAAAACGACAGGTTGAACAAAAAACCTTTCGCGTGTTGTATTTTACGACAGATAACTCCGACACCGAGGTCAACGTAAATAATGACAACTTTATGATCTTTAATCATTTATTTATGGCATTGTAAGCGGCGCAGCCGTGACTGCGCTCGTTTAGTTCGCAAAAATATGTTCGATCCGTGTTTATTACTTAAACAACAGTAAATATAAGCAGATTAGATGTAACTTCGTAATACTTTCTTCCCCGTGAGAAAAAAAGAAACCTTGTATACAGAAGACACTAATCACTATAGAATAATGGTAATAGAAAAACCTATTAGTCGATCCTATCATTATTTATTTATAGATCGCTGTCTGCCTGTAACGTTTCGGCGAAAAAACGCGACAAATTATTGGCCAACAGTACGACATGCCGATTCCACGATTTGTCAAAATACATCACAACAAATACTTTGATGACAATAAGAATATATTTGTGTTAAATTGAAATTTGAATTGGCAAGTTATCGACTAACGATTACTGCTATGCAGCATTTTTAATGAATCGGTTTACAAATAAAGATATGGGTTAATATATTTTATCGTACAATCGTGAAAACTACTTTCAATATACAATTGTTACAGTTAAAGAATTACTACGTTCTGTATTTATCTTGTAGAAACCTTAACATAAAAGGTTAATACGAAATGTATGACAATCAAAAAGTACCTACACGTTAGAATAATTCACATAGACATCGACGGAATAGAGGTAAGTACTATTTTGTAAAAAAATTACAAGATTTCAAATTAATATACCCACTCAATTCTAAGGTCTAATTTGACGTCACACTGCTAATGAAACATCATTCCCATGACAAAAACAACATCAACACCTGTGCCCATTGTGTGTCGCATCTCGTATCCCCGTTTCGGTTGCGTATTTGATCTAGAGGAAGCGTTAAACAATGTAAAAGCGTTCGTTCGTCTTTTCAAAGAGATCTCGTTTGATTCTCTTTGTTTTTTTTTTCGTGTTGTTTGCAGCGCAATGTATTTGGTTTGTTTTCACATGCGAACGCACGTCGCCACGTCGCCTGTCGGCTGATTACGCTCTCCGCTGTTACCGTCATTCATTTGCGTCTACACCGCCCCACTCAATCTCGTTTATTATGAATGTGCAGCGCGCGGGCCGCCCTGCCTCTTTCGCATTTTACATTTTGCTACATTTCGCTCCATGAAATACTTTTTACACGGTTACGTAAGTCCTTTATGTCATGTTAAGTTGCTTTTCGCTGTAGCGTTGCGTTTGCGAATTGTTTCCAAGTCGGCCGTGGGCTGCGGCGCCTTTCTACTCGACTCGGTACGACGTTCCGAGCTGACTCAGCGTCGGTTCGCCCCGTTTTAAATGTTGCTTACGACCGTCTCTGTCGCAGTACGGAGGGGTTCATTTGTGGCATTAATGAATAGCATTGTAAAAAGACATTCTTATAAAGCGTTCCCCTTCTTAGCTAGCATCGTAGAACGAATAATATTTCTTTTGAGCTGTCAGTCAACGGGCGACGTATAGTTGCATAAATACGTAAGTGGAATCGGAACCCTTCACATCGCTGTACTTGCGCGTTATCGTAACGATGTCATAGAATATTATTATAATTTCTTCGACGCAGCTGTAACTTAATGTTTTCGCAGCATTCATTATATATCTAAATATATAACAAAATCATAATATGTTATTGTAGTGAAATCTTACGCAAATATGTTACGTTAAAATTGCATTGCAACTGTGTAGGGGGGAACGCAAGTATCTATACTGTAGTATTAATATCTATGAGTGTAAAGCGAGACAGCGAAATCCCCCTCCCTGCATTTGGGGTACATTCATTACAAAAAGCGACACATCGCCCGAACCCCGGTTTAATAATTCCACTCATTTGGACTCCCCAACAGGGTTGGCGGGCTGTTAGGGATATGCTATTTCGGATCTTGATACAGAAATATTGCTTAAAATGTTTATCACTGAAAGTATATTTGACTCAAAATTTCGGATATTGAATAACTTTAATCGAATTGGAAATCAATAATTGACATCGATGAATTGTAAATTCAAAGGTATTTCGATCAAAACGAAATATCGAGAATTTACTACTCACGTTTTGTTTGAAACATTCACGTTTAGTAGTCGTAATTTGTACAAAAACGACGCCTACAAATATATTTAAATAATATTTTTAAGTCTTTGATCGGTTACTACCCCAATAACAATTTTAAACATTAAGAGCATTAAGCTCCCCATTTTTATCTTGATATTTTTATTGAGGTCAATATTCATTGATGGTTTGTAGTTCTCACTGAACCCTACCGTTAAACGACTTGTTTCACGATAGATGCCAATACCAGAGACGATATAGTGAAAAATCTCGGATACTTTTTTCAGAAATTTGAATTGTTTCGTATACCGACACGTAGCGCGTCCCTACTCCCCCGATGGGCCGCGACGCCCGCGACTCGCGAGACAATGCTCCTCTAACGGTATCAATCAACATCAAACGGCCCCGGCTCTATCTTCACAAACGAACAGGGTTCACAATGCAATATTTAAACACCGGGTTAAGCAGAATAGATGACAAGTATTAAAATAAAAGGGAATTTCGCTACTCGATAAAATTATTTATTAGCACAAGCGAATCTACGCGCAATGTAATATTATCAACGGAAGAGTATTAAGTTTGTTTGACTTTGATTTTTGTTCTGTACCTAGGTACTTAAGTTTCCAATTATTATAGTGCAAATCAAAATGAAGTGAAATGACATAGTAAAACATATATAATTTAAACATTGCACAGATAATTATTATTAGCGAAGAACCTTGCGCCTAATACGGTATTCATTCGGCTGACTGACATTCTGAAGTTTGATCAAATAGTTCTCCAATTAATTGAGCAAATATTATCGTTGAGATAGGATTATCATTTCGATTTGTAAACTCATCCAAACTTCTGTTACGTTTACAACCGTACACATAACTATGTGTATAGGTAACTCGAAATACACATACATAGAGAATATGCAACCAGTTTATAAACAAGAGGCACAAAATATGTAATCACAAATAGTTGAAACCAATGGGAGCTCATAAATGCTATATTACAGTGATAATTAGTTTCATAAAAAATTTTGGCGTAAAATTATTCAATTCAATATCAGTAACTATTAGTAGTTACTTCAATTTGAAATGAATAATTTTTGAAATTTGTTGTAGTAGTTCTTTATTAGAAAACATTAAATTGAACACTTTCTTTATTAGAATGTGTGCCTTACAATGTGTATATGTTTATTTGAAGTTATAATTTATTCAAATATTGCCATTAAGACCTAGGCTCGATTCTAATAAAAAAAGTAAAGTATATATCTGGAAAACTACTTCAAGCCTAAATCAAATACCCTCATTTTCATCTTATTTTTTATAAGCATAAGAACAGAAATATTGACACAAGAGAATACAGAATCGAAAAAACCAAATCAATCGATCTACCTAACCATAAAAATGTTCACAATAATAGCATTTTACATATTTAAGATTTTTACTTTATATACAAATGTACTGTACATTATAATCGTGAGTATAAACAAAGCGAATGAAACTGAAACGGCAGAACAGAAACAGTGAGCGGGGAGCCCTTCGTGTGTCATGTGACTCGTGTCGCACACAGGGACGTACAAGTAGCGTCACCAGGTACCATGGTCTGCGCAGGACACACTAACCATCTATGTATACAACTCTTGATCAATAGTAACAGCTTTTTATAAGACCTGACGTTACATCATGTTCCGCTACTGAAATTTTAACAGCTACATACATATATCTTATACTAATATATAAAGCTGAAGAGTTTGTTTGTTTGTTTGATTGTTTGAACGGGCTAATCTCAGGAA
>DWJN01006967.1:0-10301 GCA_018248895.1 Carystus phorcus | reverse complement strand
GCGTAGTTGACTTTCGAAAAGTGTTTGTAAAAACCTACTTCGAATAAATGATTTGATTTGATTTGATTTGATTTATTATATTATATAATAATACGACAATACACAAGAATATAATAATATTAATTGGGTAATATAATATTCTTGTAAAGCTTTGGTCTTAAATAGGTAGGTCGTTATAAACTTGAAGGAGAATTAAAACAATGTTAATCAGCTCTTATAAAACTACTTTAAGTTTTATACTTTAAGACCTATTCAAGTATAAATGGAATAGATTTTATTATTGGTTATTTTATTTATTTATGACTCTTTATTATTTACACACCAAAACATATGTATGTCAGAACAATTTTTACCACCTTATATTTTTTTACCTGCTGATACATGATAGTTGTAGCAAAGTCCTATATTTTGTAATAACTATCTGGCAACCCTAATTGGCCTTCATTCAAGAAACCTTGGCTTACTCATTATTGATTCAGGGAATTGTTCCCACTGTACCGTTTTTCGGCCGGAATCGTGGAGTAGTGCTCGAGTTTGAAATCATATTGTTTTCGACAATCGACGCAGTTGAAGCCATTTCATAAATTGTTTCATATTATATTCGTATATAATATAATGTTTAGGTAATACAAACTAAGTTTTTTTCTCTTTTTATTGAAATCAGATTAAATTTCTTGAAAAAATCTTTGGCAACCCTACGAATTGGTAAATACGTAACATAGTACGTATATCACGTTTTGGTAAAATTGGAAACAACAAAATTCATTTCGCTTCACATTTTATTTCTTTACACTTCAAAACACTTCGTTCTAAAACAGACGTAGCTGTTGATATTAATTGAATATCGGACATATGAAATAGGAGAATGAAAAAAATTCCCACCGTCGAAAATTATTTTCATCTCGGTGAATATCGACGCGGAATGCTCGCTAAGCTTTGAAAATTGCCAAAAATTCCGACAGCGTCGAAAAGTCGCAGTACGATGTCGCATTCAAATTTTTTCAATCAAAAATCGTAACAAAGTTTGTTAGATCCAACAGGTATTGTGGTTGTCTAGGTATTGAAAGGATGGTTTTCCACTGAATCGTTCTGCGATAAGCTAATATTATCTATATTTAATTTAATTTATTTAATAATTATTATTGTATGTTTGTGATGACATGAATGACGTAATATTGAAAAATTTTAAGTTGATATTTATGCGAATGAAATTTCGTATAGAGATAAATTATAGGGTGGAATAGAACACAGACTGCTTCAAAACAGAATGTATATAGCTTTCGTGGGATAGTTTCGGGCGATGCTTGCTTCATCACAGTTCCAATGTAGATTTTAAAACGGTCAGTAGTTGTAATGCCCTTGCATGTTTATCAGAAATTAAAATTTTCTTCTTTCCTAAAACCCAAGCAGTTTAGATACGTGCCTTCCGAAGCAGGAAAACTTATGAAATTTTGCCACTGGATTTTCCAAATCAACTTAGAACTGAATAGATTTTATCCAATCGGGCTTAAGCTTACTTTAATGAATTACAGCGATATAAAAACTGGGTGGTTTTAGTGGATAACAATCGTAAGATGTTACGTACAGCCGGCGACTACTCGGCTACACCAACGAATACCTGTTTATTTTTCGCAAACATTTTAATTAAATTGAAACTTTTTGAAATTGTTCGGCTTTGGGTTATTCACGTTTATGTGTAAATTTATGCTAAATTACATCTTACTAATTGGATGAAATGTTATTTAAATTTGAACTCGGTAATTGAATTATAAATGTTAATTTGGTTAAAATCCACGTACATGTATTTAAGGGTACTGAGTTGAAAGAACTTCGGCTTCAACGGTGATGGATCGGGAGTTTAAATCCTAATAACCTTTCAAAACCAACGAATATGAATCAAGCGTATGTAGTTGTTTATTAATTAAACTTTTCAAATATATTGCCACGGGTTTTTGTTGTTTCACTCGTAAAGTCTCTTGAATTTTAAGGTACTTTTGGTAATCCTCGAAAAATCGGTAAAATATTTGATGTTAAAAACGTTATTAACAATCATTCACTTTGCACATATCTACCTATACATATGTATGAGTCATTACACAATACACAGCCAACCCAATGCTGGTCATAGGGTCTTCCATCGTAATATTATGATTAATGGCTACAAACTGATTTGCAGACTCTTGAACTTTGGAAACGTCACGAAGAATTTTCAGGTCAGGCTCTCTTAAGTTCTTCTCCATTTCCTACTACATAAGAATAAAAAATATTTTCTTGATTTTCCTTCCTTTATTACAAGTTTTTTATGGAGCTAGGCTACAAACAGACGAGCCACATTATGATAAGTATTCACCTTCGCCTATGGATATCAAAAGGCAACAATTAAGTGTTTCCAGTAAAGAAACAAGAGAGAAGAAAGAAAGAAAGTTCTGGCTCTCAAGTTCCGACGAAACACAACAAATCATTTGGTGACGAACAAGAGATTGATTCTAGCGATTTATTTATACCACGTTTTCCTTGGTTCAATAATTATTTTCATCATTACATAAGTCCCTCTCCTGCGAATCCTCTCGTAAATTATAGGGACGTTCATAATCATTAACAGTAACCAATATAGCAATTGACGGTTGAGGGTAACCATAAAAGTGATTATGTGAAACATTTTCTAAAGTACCCAGTCATTATCCGGCCATTACGTGAGCAAAGCTCATTGTCGTGGGCGAACTAAATGTAACGACCTATTTGAAATTTAGAAACACATTACTCGACAAAATTTTCTCTTTAGGATACGTTCACATGGAATACAATGGATAGTTAGACTGCTTTATGTTCTGTAACATATAACCTATAGATTCGAAACGTTAGTGTTGTAAGTTTATGAGATATATTCCGTTCTGAACTGGTTCAAATATTCAGCTCACATAGGCATGAGTTCAACGATGAGGTCAACGTCAAAATAAACAGCTCGCGGTTCAATTTATACCGGAATTGTTTGAAGATAGGTCTCGCAGTCGGTCATTGAGCCACTAACTGACTATCTAGCACTGATTTGCGTGAAGTACATACATGAAATGGAATGGAATTTAAATCAAATAAACAAAATGGGGGATATTAAGTATGTTTTGTCGTATTTATTATCATTGATGCCTTCCAAAATAGGTAAAATATAACAGTTTGTATCATTCTTCAGTGATTTGAGAAATTGTTACTAGCTAACACTTCGCTGTGGCTAAGTCTGATATTGATGTAAAGCAACGGTGACTGTAGCAATTAAATTAACAACTACTTTTATTTATACTAGTGTATTCGATTAATGTTATCCTGCAATATAAATAGAATTATACAGTATTATCGAGCTGAATTTTGAATTTAAAATAATCTTAAATCCACTTAAACACACATAAAGATCTCATAAAAATCTGTTCTGATGTTTAGGAGTTCAGTGACGTATACACGAACTAAAGAATTAAATCAATTAGAAAGTATGGTAGGAAGGTAATAGATATTCATCATGGAACTTAAACGGAACATAGACTGTTAGAAAAAAAATCATAAAATTCTTTCTAAAGGTCAATTTGGAAAAAACATTGACTATTGTTATATTTTGAAAGTGATGGTAAGTTAGTACCGCCGCCCATAGAAATCAGCAGCATAAAAAGCGTCATAAAAGAAAATAGAGAAGGAAGAATGGTTGATCTCTAATGTAGATTAAAGATATAGATAGGGTACTGATGATTTTGGAAATTGAGGGAAAATTACCTCGTCATTTGCAAAGACGTTACAGTTAGCTGATAATAAGCTGAATCCAAACATAATTACTGAATGAATGAGGTTGTTAAAAACAACTAAAAGAATATTATAAGCACCCTTATGTGGAGTGTATGTTATATAAAATTCAGACCTTCCCAAGCTCCGACGCCACGCAGAACGCGTTTATTCCATCGTCGTAAAATAACAAAAACATGGACATTGTATCCATGAAAGTGTAAATATTCAGCGCACGAACGCTCTTGGAACTTTTTGAACGTTCAGATGAGGTGTAAGAGAGTTTACGATACGGAATTTGCTGATCGCAGCCCTTAGTATGTTGTTATATTAAAATAAAAAGTTCTACAAAATGACTATTGAATAATGCAAGTGGAATCAAAGATAAATATATAAACGAATTAAGGGAACTACCTACAAACGAAGAATTAAAAATGATTGAAAGCGATAGATCGATTATTTTGGCGTATGCAAAATGACGTCATCTAGTAAACTTGTTTAAAAACTATTTCGTATATAACATATTGTACGCATTAGCTTTCGTTAATGGAACTAAATAAGTAAGCGTCCTAAATTAGTTCGAAGATTTTAATGTAGTTTCTTATTAGATGTTATACTGCAATGTAAAAAAATATTTTCTACTGGATCGAATATTGAATCTAAAACGTTTTTTAACCTACTGACACAAATAAAAATATATCATTAAAATCAATGCAATCGAGAGGAGTTCAGAAACATATATGGACAGAAAAATAATTTAAAAAAGAACTATAGATGATATTATGACATAAGAGCAGTATGACATTCTGAATTTATTCTCACACTGACATAATATTGAAAAGTTTGAAGTTAATATACACAAATTATACATATCGAAGCGAAGCGCGGACGAGTCACTAGTTATATATAAAAATAATTACCACAGAATGAATTCGGTGACTTGTTATTGATGTTTCTATATAAAATATTCAGAGAGTTAAACCAGCGACGGTATAAAGCTATTCTAACTAAATTGAATTTACATCTATAATTTGACTTTTCAACTCCGCCGAGCACCCGAGGACGCCGGGGTCAATCGATAGTATTATAATAAGAGGGTAGATCTTGAAACTTCTGATGAGATATTGCAATGAAAGGGTCTAATTAACATTGTTCGAAGTAAATGTCACTCTGAACGGGTTACTTACCCAGTCTGTCCCTTATTAAACTGTTCAATTAGCGTGAAGTTTTCATATAGCAATATATAGATAGAAGTACATTCAGGTCTAAATTGTTATTTTTCTTTAGTTTTAAAAAGAAATTAACAAAAGAAACTGAAGTGTATTACGTTTATTTGCAAACTTATCGAACTTATTGTGGTTTTACTTCACGGTGTTTTCCATTTGGATGTTCATGCCTGATAGGAGTAAACTTTATGATTGTTAGGGATAGCTGGTGATGTCACACATAAAAACTTAATGTTGGGTTATAAAGTATCAACGTTAAGATTTTCACTGTTTACTACATCTTTTATTGAATGAAGTAATTCCCAGTTACAAGTGCATACTTATATACGAGTTACGCTAAAATTGTAACCCCAAGCCATCAACAGAGATTTTCGACTGCGCCAGACTTTACTTGGTCGATCAAATATGAGCGATTAAAGTTGTGAATGCTTTGAATCCATTAACAGACTAAAATGGCATATACTGCGGATTAACCCACTAGGGTTAGGGTCCACCCCGACTGTCGGAATTAATTACTTATATCAAGTTAATACGAGTTTAATGACTATCTAACAATGACATTTGGGTTTGAGGTTATTAACCTATAAATCGTTCAACTACATAATTTATTTTTGGAATATTAAAATACAGACCGTTTTCGCTTAAGAAGAAATACGAGAATTGCAACGATTATAAAATAGATGTCAAAATGTAAGGCAATTTTCTTTGTTAAAAACGGAATTAAAGTTTATAATTAAGCTGGTACCGGAACGAAGGTGGATTGTACAATCTTGTAAGTTTCCGGTTCAGAAGGAATTTCGGTGGGAATTCCAGTTGAAAAGAAAAAGTTGAAGATTGTTTAGGACTTCAAGTAAGACGGTTATATTCAGATTATAACGAGGCTTAAATTAAGAATCAATTGGTTTTGGATAATGGGATGGGAACATTAAAAATGATTTCGATTAACGTTTTAAATTAATTTGAAAAACGTTCAATAAATAAAAATTCTTAACAGTAATTTAGAGTTTACAACGATTAATTGGATTAACTATTAAAAAACGTCTTTAGAAAGTAGTTAATATACGCGTATCCTTGTCTATCCTAACCTAAAGAAAACTAAAAACAGTTACGACTTATTGTCAAATGCAAGTATCAGTTAAAGAGAATAATAATAAAACCGTTAACTAAAACATCAATTTTCCACTTCTATTTTAAAGTTAAAAATAAAATCCGTAATTTCTTTAATAAAGATAAGCTTAGAAATCTTCCTATTTAAGTTTATATATATAGCATAAAAAAGAATGATCTTAAATTTTTTTAGTTTTAAGCAATGGTTTGGATTCACAATTCCAACCAAGAGAATTTTTTTTTGAACATTTAATTATTTACGATTACCGTATAACATATGTTGTAGGATAACATCTGAAAAGTGTCATAGTATCAAAGGACAAAATAAATAAAAGTTAACTTTAAACACATACGAGTGACTCTAGTGGCAATAAAAATATTTGATTGTCGGAATTTAATTCGGACCGACACCGAGCGCTCATTAAAGTACTCGAAACAAAGGAAAAAACTGTCAACTTGCTCCAAGTTTAATTGCCTTAATAAATCTGGAAGCGGGAAGATGTATGGCCACGAAATCAGTGACCCGAAGTGATTGATTTGGGAAGATGTGAGCTGGCTGCCCTCTAACATGATAATGACTGTATTTGTAATGCTTGTCAGACTTGTGGGAACGAAGTTTATTATAATACACTCGTAAATATGATATTATAAATATTTTTATCAATTCATTAATATTATATCGCCTATAAATTTGGTCCTTCGAGCCGGATCTGAACTAGTGATCTATGGATAAAATTTAACGTCGCACATGATGTAGTGCATCGCTAACAAATATTGTTGTTGATCCTATTACCTTTCGCTGATTCCCGGCTGGCTAAATACCTCTCCCCTTTGAGTCAGCCACATTATGACAACATGACACTTCCTGTTCCGACTGTGATCTTGAGTCAGTTCCGCCTTTTTCATTTCTTGGTCAAAAATGTACCAGTGACGTCTATTGTGTTTCTTTATGTACATAAACAGCGGTGTCCATTCGCCAACTTGTGCCTAATCAGCTCATTCACCGGCTGTTCACATAAACAAAACTATCAAGTGACAGATACATATTTAAGTAAGTAAGATACGGTTAATTATTATCACCACGCGTTATCGGCAAAGCAAGCTATGTCTATTTTGTATAAATTGATAAAAAATTAGCAATCGAGCTTCCTGATGGTAAGTGGAGGATTGGTATGTCACCTTTACCTATAGATATCACTAACTTTAAAAACATCACCGATACATTGCTGGTTATGAGAGAAGATAGTAGGAATGGACTGGTTTTCAAGTTTTCCGCTGGAACAAAGTCGTTTGGCGGCTAAATCTATTAAGAGGTTGGTAGCTATTTAGTGGAGCTTCACATAAAGATATATTAGTAATAATATTAGTGTATTACCTAATAATAATGCTGGTAATATAATCCTTATATAAAGCACTGCTAACACACAGGTGGCCTGATTCTGTTGTCTACTACAACACCAAGTCTTACTCAGGTCTCTACTCCATACTCATATCATTCACATATAATATAATATAAGGTTTATAATAAAACTACCTATTCGATACTTTTGAGTCTTAGGATGTAATTGATGTAGTCAAGTTAGAATAAACTTCAGTGTTTAGTTACTGTTTTAATTTTAATCGGTGCATCAACACAAGAAGTTCTTTTTGAGCGAGGATTGGGAAAAGGGTTTCCCCTACTTAGGCGACTAGTATAATTATAGGTACATATATATTTTCAGTAAAATCATTTAATAATTTTTATTAATACATATATTAATTTATTGACAATATATTTTATTTTCACGATACTTCCATAATTATAAAAAGAAATTTCCTTTCTTCAGATCTTGTTAAAGATCAATTATTCCGCTTACTTCGTGGTCTCTCGCGAAGGATCTCCATCAACGCCGAGATGCAAATGAAACTCTTTGGAAGGAATCTTAAGGGATTTATTCGTAAAAATTCCCGACCGGAACGCGCGGCCGACAAAAGGAAATAAATTGGTCCGGCCGAGTTCAGAATGTTATACTATTATTCGCGGCTTCGGTGAAAATTACTGCGCAAAGTTAGTCCGAGAAAATTGTATTGGATTCTCACTTAAACAGAAAGTGATTTCAAGTATTTCCTCAAACGAATTTAAAAAAATCCTGCGTTAATATATTTTGATGAATTTGACGGAGATTTTTACACGAAGGTAGACGACATTGATTATCTATAATTTCTACATTCATATAAATAAGCTAAGAGATAACATTACAGCCTTTTCTTTCTGTCTCATGTATTTATCGACCAATATTCTTTACCATTTATCTAGTAACCACCAAATAACTATCAAAAAAATAGCTACTGACTATCTTCAGAGTCACATATATTATTTTGAATTCATTATAATGGTACTGAAATGTTTTATTTCGTAAATATATAGCAAATAAGGTGTTTAATATATCATTTCCGAATGTTTTACATTAAAGTAGACAAAAATCTCTGTTTTAGGTATATTCAAAATTAAAAGCTGATCCCATCAAATAAGATGCTCAAATCATAGAATAAATAGATAGAATAATATTAGATAAACTATGACATTCAATGTAAGTATAAGTAAAAGCTGACACCAAATTGCCACTAACCATAAAGCCATAAGAAATTATTGGCCGTATAGTGCTTGTAATTTACAGAGAACAAATAAATTAGGTAACACTTGTTAGAAATATTTTTAATGCTAATACAACTCGGAATAATTATTATAATTATACACACTACAGTGCTTAGAAACTTGAAGCGTACACAAATATAACTATATAATATGAGTATTGCGCAGATGCTACTGTTCCGAATGGCTGCAATTACGTAATGTTTAGGAACGATGCGGCAATAAACTTTGTAAAGCAGACGTTTGGCTAATGAAACTAGTGTTCTAGTGGTCAAATCTCAACCATATTAATTAAGGACAGGAAAATATATGAATTCGAAACATTTGAAGATTATTTTAAACATAAAAGCGTGCACAATTTTCTAACAAGTTTTTACTTGATCTATGTACGTAAGAAAATATTGAAACGTTATTTTAACCCACTTCTACCTGTGCGATTTTATTGTAAATTCGCATACGTTTCCAGCTTCGATGACAATGTAGTAATAGCATAGTTTCAACTTACCGTTATACCATTGTCACTCCAGGATTAAGTGGTAAAGAAGAGGAGTATCGTAAGGCGGTTAATTGTAATTACATAATTGACTGGTTCCATTTATAAAGCAGAAATAACTACACAGGTATTTTAAAGCTAGACGATAAAGACGCAAATATTAACGGAAAACATAGAGTGCGTGATAAAAATTTACAATAAATTTAAATTCCAAAGAATAAATAATAATTAATAGCGAAATAACAATAACTTTAAATAGTCCTTTTAATGGTAATGATTGAGAAAATTTAATAACTATAAAGAGAAACTAAACTTACTTAAAAATATTTATTTTAATGCGTGCGTTGTAATTACGTATATTGTCTGTTTGTTCGCTGGCTTATTTAACTACAAGAAAATAAATAGATTAAAGCCACAGTTAAAATTTACACACTATGTAGTGACAAAATAATATAACAAATATTGTGGAAAACAGTTAGCAAATTATTACAATATTAGTAGGCTTAGACTTCTTTAGTCGCAAATTTATACATGTTTCTACTCCGTAAAATACTTAATTATAAAAGTTATACAGAGATCTAGACGGACACAAAATGAATTGCAAAACATCCGGCCCCTAGACAAAACACTCGCACTATTTCATAATTTAAATGAAAGTTACTAAAACAAAGCAATGCATTCGGAAATGAAATTCTAAATGAATTCATTAACTCGCACGCGATGGCCGATACCAACTTTGAATATTGTTTGCGGAACATACTGAGTTCTGACACTTGCATGAGATATTACTCGTAAATTCAACCGCTGTGAATTGAAAAGGAATTTTGCTATTTGACCAATGGAAGTTTTATCGTTAGTAATATCAGGGCTTACTTTGAGGAAATCAAATGCTATTAAGTTAGTGTTAGTCTACTTTGCAACAAAGCCTAATATGGGTGAATTTCAACAACCCCATTTTTTTTTTCATTTCGGTGAACTTTTTTATTTGTCCGTTTTTGCGAATGTATTATGCACATTATCGTTCTTCGTGAACTTATATGATGTAGAAGAATAATGGAAACAAAATAATTTGAAAAACAAA
>DWJN01006966.1:0-10301 GCA_018248895.1 Carystus phorcus | reverse complement strand
GTGGAGTATGCTCTAGACCTCCTCGATGTTGAGGGGAGACCCGTGCTCAGTAGTGGGCCATTAATGGGTTGAAGGCACATTTAAGGATTCAAATTCATTTATTCGCAACAGTGGGTACAATTAGGAGATTACAAAATTAAAAAAAAAATATCCGCCACAGTGCGCCTACTAAGGCATGCGAATGTCCACTACTTATACTAGTTTTTTTCGATTGGAATAGCAAGACTGAAGGTATCTTCTAAGTTAGTGCTTCACCATCCAAGGCTGCATCTCTGCTTACCATCAGGATAGTAGTCAAGCATTAACGTATATAGTGTAAAAAATTACAATTTATGTTTATCGAAATAGAAATCTACGTGTATTAAGTCGCGGGCACAGCTAGCATCGATAATATAATACTTCGAAGCCCTATCATACGCAGAGGGTTTCTCTCGCCTGTTCCAAGTAAACTGATCTCCTCAGGATTAGATGACGCCTCCATATACGTCTCCTAATTTCACTTTACTATTCACTTTAATAAAAAATTACAGTATATATAAAGTATAAGTATAATATAAAGTAAAGTAATTTAGTACTTACTTCACATTTTACTTTACAGTTTACTAATAGAATAAAATGGGAAAGTCATTAATGATATACCTATACTTCACTATTCACTTTCAATATAAAAATAACAATTAATATAAAGTAAAAATATAATATTAAGAATAGTAATTTAGTACTTTATATTTTACAATTTAATAGTAGAATGAAATTGGAAAAAGTCATTAATGTGATACAACATCAGTTTCAAAACATTCATCAAACATTTTGGATACCAATGAAGTGTATTAAGTTTAACGATCTAGAAAATTCGAGCACAATCTAAATCCAAGGGTCCTTTGATGTAGTCGTGTCTGTTTTTCCTCGAGGGCTTTTTATTTACGTCTCTAGGAAGTTGTTTAAGAGCTCCGTTTAGGATTTTGTTTCGGGTATTATTTTAATCGTTTAGCAAAATATTTTTGTTAGCACTGATACCAACGTTATTTTATTGTTCTTATTGTTAATTATAATAGTATTCTTATCACGAAATGGTGTTATAAACTGGATGTTTATTTTACGACTTACAGATAAGGTACTATAGTAATGATTACATTAATGACAAGCATGGATAAAATGATTCTGCTCAAGTTAGTAATTGAGATTAAATTAATAATTTGTAATAGTTTGAAAAATGTGCTAAGGAGTTTCTTTCGCCCTTTCTGTTTCTTTTTATAAGACACGTTTCCGAAATTCAAATAAAAAAAATTAAGTTCAGTTTAAGGATAAGCCTGCCTGGTCACGAGATTATATAGCCATAAGAAGTACCAAGCTAAGTAGGATAAAAACGTTTTGGGAGTTTCTTACCATTATTTTTTTCAGGGCCACCTACTGCAGGGATTTGTTAAATCAATGACGTAGTTTTCCTTTTGAAGTCTTTGTAAATTAATTTCGAATAACATTTCATTCCGTTCCCTTTTCGCTCTGTTACGGAAAATTAAACCTTATGATCACAGAAACCGTACAGAAAACAATTGTTACTTATTTTAACATGATACAAAATTACTAACCCGTTTTGCACAGAACTATGACTTTGATATGTTTTTGGTAAAACATTAACGCCCTTGATACCACAAACTGAAAAATTATATTTTCACAAACTGAATTTTATTTTAGAAACAGTTTAAGTAAAAATATTTAACGATGATTTGTCGTACATTTGAATTCGTAATTAGATTACATCCTTAAATAAGATCACTTGAATGAGACAAAATGTAACTGATATTAACAAAATTATTGAAGACCGATAAAAAAATTAAGTAACCCTTAGAATAAGAATAACCAAGAACTTACTGACATAGACACAATAGTTGAAGTAAAGTAACAAATAACAAACAAGTAACAAATAGTAAACAATAATAATAATGGTCATGGTCACCACGCCGGACCACGGTTCGAAGAGGGAGAGGGTTCGATTCCCAGCGAGGCTGAAATTTGAATGATGAGTTTAAATTTCGGTTCTTGGCCTGGGTGTGTGTGTAATCGTGTTTCTGTGTTGTCCATGGCAACCACGACACGGGGTATCCTAGTATGGGTCTATGAGTGTATGGCGTTATTATTAATTACTAATTACCTGACAGTCGGACACCTGCCCAGACACTACATCAAAAGGTATAATACTTTATATCACAACCAAAATGATTGCAAACCTTTTCCCCGAAACAATCTAAATGCAAATTATACTTGGTGCCCTGGCGTTATCTGTAATGTCCGTTGAACTCGCGGCCGGCCAAGTCTGGTGACATGTCACGCGACTAATTGTTCCAAGAAACCTTGACCCAAAACACAAATTAAAAAACAACGCGTCAAGCACTGTTTTCCGGTCACTGAATAGCGAGAACCTTGTCGAGCTACATATGGCTATAATATTTGCCAGCAAACAATTTGGAAATGACCGAAAAACAAACGTTTATACAGTTTTTAGAAGTTTAAACCAGGATTATACGACGACCACTACTTACATTAGGATTATGTGTCGCTGGTGGATAATACCTATCACATATACCGATGATATCATATTAATAATGATATAAATTTTAGCCCCAGTTGAGAGTCATACTAGGGACTCAATAATTTTGTATGTTAATAGCGAAAAAACGAACAAACGGACCACGTAACTGATCACCGCTGTCTATGGGCACCAGAAAAGACAAAATACATTACCAATACACTGTTGGCCATGAAAAAGAGAAGACTGGATGAAGTAAAGAAAAAAAGAAAGTAGGATAGTACTGGCTCATATACCGACGAAACGCGAGTCTATTAAGGGTTAACTCAAAATAGAAGGTGGTAGCCAGCCATAAATTAATATTAATGACTTAATAATAATACTCCAATCCGTCTGGAGTAGCGCGATGGAGTATGCCTTAGGCCTCCTTAGTATTGACTTTGCTCAGTAATGGGCCATTAATAGGTTTGTATACTACAGGCAGGATAAGCCATCTGGATTACAAAATCCTTATTAATTGACTTTCTAAAACCAACTTGCATTACAAATTGTCATAAAAATGACTAGCAGCAGGAATCAGAAACAAGAAGGCTTAGAAGGAAGTAAACTTAATATCCTTCCAATTCATATTAAAACAGAATAAACATAAAACTTTGTGATATACAAAGTCTTGTACAAAAAGCTAAAAGGCACATTGTGTCACTTCAAGTAGTTCTTCGAACAAAGCATGAAGTGGATACTTAGACAGCTCTTGTGATAGGCAGCCGAAATGTATTTTAATTGTTCCCCCACCTTTAGAAAATGCGGGACATTAATCATTTCGCTTCAAACGAGTTTTATTTGTTGAGCTTAATGAGGTTGCCAGAATTCTATCAAATTATTTGACAGCCTATACGTCAAATAGAAGATACAAATTTGACGTCTTCAAAATATATTTGGGTAAAAGAAGTGGCTTAATATAGAGTTTCTATTCCCTTTTTATACAAAATGGATATTTTCCACAATATGAACTTACCTGGTATTCTGTAAAATATAGAACTCTGATAGACAATCAAGTCTTATATTCAATATATAACTTATTCTATGATAAAAATAAAAAAATAAATAAAAAGAAATCTATCTGACTGAGTAATGAATGTAAATTATCGTGAACACACATATTTTTTATCAAATTTTGTTCTAGCGTTTAGAATTTGGAAAGACATACTTGAACAGTAGAGTTATGTGTATTAAATTTATAGATAGACTATAACGTGGATAACTATACTCGCTTATCTCAAAAATCGTTTAGAATTTAAATACTAATCCTAATATTATATTTTGAGATCTTCTCAGAATCTCTCGGTTCTTACACCTTCTAGCTATCCTCTTACTCTTAGCAATTTGCTCTTCAGATTTAAATTCGAATATCCTTAGGAATTATCTTCCTCAAATTACGTTACTAAATAGAAGTGTTCAAAGAAAACAAACTCCGGTTCCATGAGACTCACGTCCTAACCAATCACAGCCCAATCCGTCCAAATTGCTTTATATCTTTATTTGCTTAGAATTCTTTCTGATCCATTCCTATTTTCGTAAACGTTTTAGGTTTAGACATACCTGTCTAGACTGGGCTCACCGCTGAATTGGATATTGAACGCGAACGGTATCCTCTGCTGAATTAGATACGATATACCAAGGTAATTGTATTGATAAATAAAATTAGACGAGTTTCTATTATAAAAGAAATTGATCTAACTTAATAATGTTTTGATATGTAAAAATGAATGAAGTATGCACATAAATAAGATAAGAAAAAGATACACATATTTTCCTCTGTTTTTCCATCAATTATATCAGTTTTTTCTAATTGTCTCGTAGCTATTGATGAGCTATTTTGTATGAATAAAAATAAGTCTTATATTTTTAATGGAGTTTTGCATATAAAAGTGTATAATGTCATTAATAAAATATATAAGATACATCTTCAAATTTTCAACAATGATTATGGTACAATTTCGACCACTCGACAAATTAAGCTGCAGAAATAATTAAGGTCAACAGTTTCAACAATGAAAGTAAAAACAGGGTACGTGGTAAAATTCTAACAAAAAATCAAGAATTTCAATAATAAAAATATTTTTGATTTGATAAACGAAGCTATTCATTACAAATATAATATCAGTCTATACAGTATCCCTGCCTCTTCCTTTGAATTCAAATGGGATCTTTATTTTATTACTAAGTAAGATTTAGAGGATAACTTCACTAAGGAAACAGAAAGCAAACTAGACCAATAAATCACACCAACGGAAGAACAATCTCCAGAGCTTAGTGCCTCTGTCTTATCTCCATAATAATAAAGTAACTTTTCTAAGTTATTTCAGAAGTGTAAAATTATGCACATCATTCAAAAATTACCTAAATAGTTAAATATTTGGATTCAAATTTACATAAATGAACATCAAGGGCCTTTGAGGAATCTAAACTAATTGTAGACACCTGATGCCTAAGTCTCATTATTGATGTACGACTGTACCACGAACAAGTAAGGTTAGCTTAGATTCATAAATAAACAGCCTTTCGGGTGAAACATTTCTAATGTCACCTCCATCAATATTACTCCAAAGACAATATTGATAAAATTCTACATTATTTAATCAATATACTTGATTAAATCACGAAATTTATTAGCTTCTAATTAAAGTTGCTCCTAAACTCTCGGAAAGTATTTCAAAGTTTCGTTACTAAGCTTCTGCTAATGATATTAGCTGAGAAAATTCCATTAATTACCGAGGACGTTCAAATATTTTGTTTAAAACTTTGATTATGGCTCGTATCACAAACAATTACAGTTCAACTAAAGCTCTGGTGGCAACTCAGAAAGATAAATTAAGGACGTAGTATATCATGACGACGAATTACATTGAATATAGGAAAAATTCTCAGTATGAAGATTATTTCCCGTATAAAAATGAGTAACAAATTACAAATAATATTAAAAATTTGAAGATTCCCTTATATCTTTATATTAACAAATGAAATTATGAGAATGAATGAGGAAAGATACTTTATAAGTGTAGAAAAAAGAAGGTCGAAGGTAAAAATGAACAAACACAAAAGTAAGTAAAGTAAAAGTTGAGTATAAATTAAGAATGAACTGCGATTAAAGAATGAAGTATAAAAGATAAAGCCGAAACACAGAAATCCAAAGAAGTAAAGTGGATAACAAAAAGCTACGAGTTATATGAACAATGGCAAATTAGTTAGCTTATTACAAAATTACTGATATCTTGCTAGAATTAATACTAAATATCAGTTTTTGTATTCAGAGGCACCATTGTTTACAGCCCAATTTTTAACAAACAGGAACTACACAATGCTTGTTGCTTAGGGCAGTACTAGAATCAAAGAAATAATTCATAATTTGATTATAGGTAATGTTAATGTCTTCAAATCAAGAGTTAATAAATAGGCTTCTTCTAAGTTAATGCGCTTTATCTCGCCGTTTCTTTACCTGTATATTAAAGTAACTTTCCGAAACTGCATTAGAATAAAAAAACGGTGTAAGAAAATGTGAAAAAAATACGTGTATACAAAAAAATATCTACGTTATTAAATTTGAACTGGATTTTTGTTGGGACACGGCGATAAACGTTGTCGATGCGTCATTTTATCTGTTTCCCCGCGCACGCCTCTTGTCCCACCAGTCGTCATCCTACTGTTAATAAGCCGTGTAATATTTTCGTCTAAATTAAGTATATGATATGTCTCGTGTGAATTTAAATTATATCAACTAATTATCTCCTTCGGACTTTAATTAAATCGAACCCGCACCAACACATCAACCCAACAATTTTTAAAATGGAATTTAGTGGACATCGACAATCGGTCCACGTGATTCATTGGTGTATCAGATCCGGAAAAGCATGAACAACGATGGACTAAGAATTGTGATTGATGTGGAAAACACGTTGTTTTATTCATCTGTCGTATGTAACGAGAGAAATATGAACTGCGCAATCCTTCGTCTACACGAGCGAGCTTTTTGAGTACATTTCAAAGACCACCACTTCATAAACTGTTAGCAAGAAAATTGATATAAAACTCGAGTCGGGTTTATTGGTATTAAAGTAGGTATATTTATTAAAAGAGATTATTGAAGCAATACTTAGATAGTACAAAGCAATAAAAAATTACCGACTATTTATAAATTTTGAGCTTTTGTTTGTACTTTTGAGTAACTTTCACCGTTTACTCAGCGCACGCAACAAAAGCTCAAAATTTTGCCGATTTCACAATATTCTTTACTGCTGCTCCTCTCCTATTCCTCTTAGCATGATGTTATATAGGCTTCCTCCATTAATGAACTATCTTACACTAAAATAATTTTTCAAATCGGTCCAATAGTTCCTGAGCGCGATATATGTTCTATTGATTGAGATATTATAGATTGTTCCTGAGATTAGCCCGTTCTAACGAACAAACAAACTCTTCAGCTTTATATGTTAGTATAGATTGAATAAATTGAGTATGACGTCTCAACGAATCCGCACTGGAACAGCGTGGTGGAGCGTGGACAAACCTCCTCAATAATGAGGAGAGATTGTTGCTCAGTAGTGGGCCATGGGTTGAAGATATAGATGGTAGAGTGTGACATATAAAAGTCTGTCTTTTTATAGAAGTAAAAAGTTATATTTCTTTCTGTAAGGAAAGCTAAATTGCTTTGATTTACTTCCAAAAAGATTGTTTAGCCTCATTACTTCTGAAACTTCCGTGCAACGGATTGCAATAAAGTATACAAAGTTACTGCAAGTTACAGTTTTATTGTTGAAGATTAGCAAGGCGCATATAATTTGAATTTTCAGTAAACGATTTCTCATTCCATTTCACTGCAATTTAAATTCAAATGAACTGTTGTTTTAGTATTGGAGCATATCATGATACTATGCAATTACGGGCAATGAAAAAGATTAGCACTTCGAATGTATTGTCGTTCAAGAACAAATTCTTGTATCCATATATTTACACTAGAGGAATCGGGGAACTTCGTATCACCTTGAAAAATTTGTCCCGTTTATGTAACATTTCTTATCAATGCTCAGATATTTTAGTCTTAGCGTTATGTTATATAGCTCATAGCTTTCCTTGATAAATGGAGTAGCCAACACAAAATTTTTTTTTTTATTGGAATTAGTACTTCTCGAGATTAATGCGTTCAAACAAACAAACTCTTCAGCTTTATAACATTAGTATAGGTAGAATTTATATTTTCAAATTTTATGCCTTAGAAAATTTTTGAATTCAATTGTATTAAACTCCAAAAGGCTTATAATAACCGTTCAAGAGGTTCACTACCATCATTTCATCTGACTCTCGCAATCAAGTTGAACCAATTATATTCGTATAGTCATATGATTTAGATATGTGCAATATCATAACTCGGAGTTCAGTAGAATTGGAAAAGGTGTGGATAATATTCGACATAAAATCTTAAATATATGGAATCAAGTTAAATAACCAGACTTAGAAATAATAACGGAGTAAAATACAAAAATTGGGGATTACTGTTAATATTTTTAGTGTTCGGAATAATAGAGGTTTAAAATTATAAATACAACCGTTTAATATTAGTAGAAAATTTACAGCACTTTTACAGGTTCCATTGCAGAAGGGCATGCTACAACGGTCACGCAATACTACAAATTTATATATTTTTTATACTATAGTACCACATTCTGATTGGAAGCGTCACTCCGTATATAGCCTTATAAATTAATTATAAATAGGTTATTTTACTACCTCTATTTATAAAAATTTATGTTTGCTGCTTTATTTATTTGTCCTTTATGGACTCTGAAATGGTAGAAGATAGAGTATTGATGTCCGTAGCAACTTTGTTTAGGATTCTCTGGAAAAGGTTTTGGTAACAATATTAAATAGGACACATGGTTGACACATATCACTTACTTCCAAATTTGTTTCTTTTATACGTAGCAACGCGCACCGGGCACATTTAGCTATCGAATAAAAATATATTCATCAAAAATAGAAGACAAGTTTTGGACCGTACATATATATGTGTATTTTAATATTTTGTAATTGAAGATCTATTTGAAAACATTGCGCTCCCACGCGACAAGAAGTGTAAATTAGCATAGAAATTCTATAAAGAGGAAAATAAACAATACATTGGCTATTTATATATATAAGTTTACCAAAACAGTAAAGGTAATAAATTGAGGTAAACATACATTAGATAATACCTGAAATAAATGAAAAGGAAGGCTTTTTATTGAAAATTATAAACAGTATTAAATTATATGCGTACCGTGCGTCTATCGACGGTGAAGTGATTTTTTGTCCGATACGAGGGGGGGAGGGGGAGGGAGTTGAAGCCGCGCGTAGACAAGTAATGTTTGTTCGTAAACAACTATTTCCCACGCAGCATAGTTCAAGCTCTGAGCCACAATTTCAAGGATGCACATTAAGCTTATAACTCAGACAACATTAAACAAAAATAATCAAAAACCCATCCAAGATTTTAGTACGTTCTGAAATAAAAATTCTAAAACAAAAGCAAGCTCCAAATGCAATTTAAGCTGTATAAACAGCAGGAACGATTTCTTTGCAACGTTGAGATTGCATCAAGCTGTAATGTAATTGCATCAACCGTTACCGCGGCTATAACCGCTTTCCAACAACAAACCGACATATTTAGAGATCACGTTCCTTTGTTTTCTCTAAATGTTCTCCAAACATTTACATTGCTGCAAACTTTTAATGCCAATTACTCTCGAACGAAATTCAGAACCGTATAAGAGCTTTAACATGGGAAGAATACGTTCCTAGTTGTTGATAAGTTAGTTAATATGAAATCACCTTTGTTTATATCCTCCTATCAATCTATCTCTCTGTTCCTCCGGGCCATAGCTGAGCATCCATGGGTCGATATATCGAAAGGTATAAACAAATATGTGGTCGCGTACATAGGACCATTTTCGATTCGGAAACCACTTTCGCACGTGACCTGTTATGTCCGCAATTCTTTTTTCTCCTGCACATCATCTTGTTCATATCTTCCTATCAGTCTGTCTCTGTTCTTCCGCGCTATTGCTGAGAATCTATGGGTATATATCGAAAGGTATAAACATATATGCGGTCGTGTAAGACCATTTTCGATTCGGAAACCTCTTTCCCACGTGACCTGTTTTCTCCGCAATTCTATTTCTCCTGCACATCAATATTCTTGTATATGATGCAATGATAGTAAATTTCAGGCGAGATACCTATTACATGTTCAGGTTGAAAAAGTTAGCGAAAGAAAGTATGATGAAGCTTTTGAATCTCACTTCTTCAAATGAGGTCATATGAAACGCCAAAACCAGTTTTGCTTAAAAACATAAAGCATGAATTTTTTCAAACCGAAACAGGACATTTTGTAACTCATTTTGGTTTTTTCGATTACAGTCATTCTCTCTTTTCCCACTACTTCCATAAGAAATGTTTTTCTCTAATGCCAACAGATGACACCTTTGTGATATATAGCGCTGATATTACCTCTGCGGCGTCCTGGGTTTGTATGATATCGGACTTCTTTTAAGGTAAATGATAAAGTCTAGAATATATTGTACCTTATTCAATGTTAAGCTTTATATTATTGCATTACATTTACAACTTATGCAGGTTTATTACGTGACTAGATGAACTAGCAAACTTTGTTTTGCCATATAAATTATTATTTAAGAACTATTTTATAACCATAAAAATTGTTATAGTGGGTTAACCTTAAAAG
>DWJN01006965.1:0-10301 GCA_018248895.1 Carystus phorcus | reverse complement strand
TGATTATTCAGAAATTATTCGCTAATCAACGTTTCAGAAACTCGAATTGACTTCATAGAACTTTTACGTTAATATGCCGGTTGTATGAAAAAATTTTGACAAGCCTTTCAGAAACTGGCGGTGAGACACGAGAACTTTATATATAAGAAAAAGATCTCATCTTATATTAACCGTTGTTATATTTCAGTACCTAACGCAATTATGATTCGCTATTTTTCTGTACACCACAATTATACAATCAAGAAGCCTGCTGTCGGCAACAGAAGTTTGTTTTGTGCGGTAGTTGTTATTCGAAACATCACAGTGGATTTCCTCGGTCTTTCAAGTGAAAATGAAGTAAGTTAAATGAAATAATAATTCCGCATAATGTACCAAGAAGTTGTATTCGCCTCAGAAAGTTATTACATTGTTTTGAGTATTAAATTGTTGAATTATGGCTGAGTTTTTTATTGTTTTAAAACAGTCATATAGCATTATTTCGACTTCATTTTCTTTGAAACGTATTCGTTCGGAAATAAGAACACAAGTTTTAGTAATCGATATCTGGTTACTGTTGACTTATATAAAACTAGCGGTGCACGCAACTTGCGTTAGCAGATAACATATAATTCTAAAATAAAAGAAGCCTAAGTTACTCCTTATTACATTAGCTATCTGCCAGTGAAAGTCCCGCCAAAATCAGTCCAGCCGTTCCAGAGATTAGCCGGAACGAACAGATAACTTTTCTACAATACATTCGAGCTTTGTTTTGGAATGTAAAACAAAAAATATTTTGTAAAAAAATGTGAAATAGAAAAACATCTTGGATTAAACTAAAAATTTTGTGTTACATGCTAATAATGTTAATACAAAGGAATCTAGTCTGATAAATATACAGATTGTAAAATAACATCTTGCATGGGTATTCTCGTGTAAGTCAGTCGTGTAAAATGTAAGCATTGGTTGTAGCTCGGGTTCTAACGAACGCTGTGGATAAACTCGGTAAATCTCTCAGGCTCAAACTGAAAATGCCTTTACTACCCTGATAATGTACATAATAAGAGATAAGAATAAGAAAAAGTGTCCTTTCACGAAATCATACATTACAACAGTTTTGAATTAAAATTTATAGATCTTTATTTATGAGTGACTAGTGCATGTTATGGGCTAGAAAAAATAACAAAAAACCTGTGTTATAGGTCAACAGTGCCCTCTCGCAGAAATAGTTTTTTGACAATTTACACAGATAATGAGATAACAAGGATAATAAGGATATTTGTACGGTAATTTTATTTTGGAAATCACTAACAGAATGTCCTTCTCAATTAAATATTACCAATTATAAGTACGTATACAATTTATAACACGAAGCGAAACAATCACTGTTTATATCTAAAGTAGGGTTGGGTTGGTTGTACGCATTAAGTCATCACAAGGGTAAATAGGGCAGATTATAAAGTACCCTATTATATACCTTATGAGCTATTAGTTATGCGTGTCAAGGCCGAAGCTATCGTCGATACAGTGATATCCCTACACTGCGGATTCACCGGAGCGCTTAATAATTGGTTTGGTATTACTAAATCATGTTAAGTGTTCGAAATTGTGTGTGAAAATATCGATATTATTGTCTTGCTCTGATATTTGTTATTTCTAAACAAATATAATAATTTCTTAATTTTAAATAACATAATAAACTTACCAGAATATACCAATAAATGGAAGCAGGTAGAAATTAAATTTTATATGTCTTTATAATATGTCAGTAATAAAATCAGCCGAACAATTTTTTTTTCAATATTATGTTTTAAATCGTATTTGATTTTATTCTCTTAGTTGCAAATGTTATTGATTGATATGATTTTTTCACAATCCCAGACCAATGATTTAGCTGGTGTTGGTACGGGCGGACATTTTAATTTAACAATAGTTAACATTTTAAAGATTTTGGAATATTTCGCAAACCTATAAAATTAAAATACATTCACGATATCGTGGAGCGATCGATTAAAAGATACCCCACACCATGGGAAAAAACGAGAAAAACATTCTCACTTTATACCAAATGAGCGTACGGGAGAGCCTTATCTAAGTCGAGCATTATTCATTCCATCCTTTTCTCAAAACTATTCAGAAAATTTTAAAACTCTCTATCTTTGTTGTAGATAAAACTAAAAGTCTTTTTTGAGACGATGAGGACATACTGCATTGTCGTGCTCCTAATTTCAGGAAGTTTCAGTTTATCTTTTATTTATATGACGGAACGGTGCAGCTTGTGTGTCTGCTGAGAGTATATTAGAATTTTGAAAATCGGCGGGTGATGTCAAGTCACAAAACGTTATGTTAGTTTTTACCTAACTAATAGGTGCATCCATAGATGTGAGTAATAACTTTATTTTCACACAGTACATGGGTACACAGTTTAATGGTGAGCACTAGTCCCCACACTAGGATATGTCGTGCGTGGCTAGTCTCTCCCCTTATATCTAGAGTATCTAAATGTGTAGGTGTGTAACTAAAGGCTTAACTTGTATTTATATGAAATCTCACATGTTTTTGTGAAACAAGAACTTCGTTACGAGACTTTTTATAATTTATGTTTTTACAGGGATACGGCTTTTTAGAGAATCTCCGTCTCTGTTGACTACGGAATCTTTTTACTTTAAGTACTACGTAATTAAATGTTTGTTATAGTTTTTGTGAAAAACGTAGCAAAATAAAAGAAACAAACGGAAGGCCTGCAATACTATTGTTAAATTAATGCAAGTAAATTCCATCTTGACAGCCTAACTAAAACTATAGTGAATGAGTCTGTCTAACTCCAACTTTGAATCACTTCAATTTCAAGACCGAGGTTCAGAGCAAAGAGCTTAACCTACATTTCTCTTCGTTCCAGCACACTTGCTGGATATTCGTGTTTTATCTAAATCACATATGAATAGAAAACGTAAAAGAAACAAGAATAAATGTTCAGCGAATGCAATGGAGTGTGGTGTGGATCAGCGCTTTGAATTTAGACACGCGATGCAAACGTGATGCAGGCAACTTAGATCAAAGGGAGAACTAGATAATTTTAATGCGGTAAACATTTGTTAATGCCATAAACAGTTCAGTATTTATAAACAAGGTGAAGGAAAGTAGCTATCGTAATACAAATAACAGCGAAATGCTATAGTTAGGTAAGTTGTTTCAAAATTGAACGGCTGGAAGCGTAAAATTAGACATTTCTTAAAAAGAAACTTGGCTATGATGGCCTAAGTAAATAACGTAGAAGATTTTTTATAACATGATTTTCCTCAAGATACAATATAATATTTATTGTGTAATGTAACACATACTTTAGACAAAAATAAGGGATTTTTTGTTTAGATAATTTTGCCTATATACGACGGGTTTTTAGCCAATCCATCAAACAAGATGACAGAAAAATAATTTAATTTAAACCACGATTTATTTAAGAGCACTACCAGAGTGGTCAATAAACTTTAAAAAAGAAATAGTATCAGATTAAAGTTAAATAAAACACTTAAATTAAAAGCTTCAAACCTTAATATTGCTCGTAGGCAAAGAAATGAAAGGGAATTTAAATACCAAACGATAAGGCCTCGATCCCGGCGTCTGCATCGCATGAAACAGGTGCTGAATAATTTACCTAGTTTCACTTTGAAGGGAGATCTCTTAGACGAGCAGGCTCTACGTTTACTCTAGCTACGAAGCTCAGAAGTGAATTCACCGCCATACAATTCTTGATTCAGTAAATATTTCAAAATGATAACAAGCAGCGCATTAAGCCTGAATAGCCTTTTTCAGACAAGCAATTTGTTAGGGGCTGTTCTCGCGTCGTTTGCTTGGATTAAATTATATTTTCTGAAAAACAGTATTGTATTTTGTGTTGGCCATAAAAGACTTACATTTTTAATTGTCGCTCATGTTTTCATTTGTGTTAAGAGGGGACGTCTTCAATTAAAAAATGAAAGAAAGTGCGTCATATCAAAAGAATGTTTTGTTCCCAAGTACACATTAAAAGTGTTTGCACACAAAAGCGTAGTGCGAGACGGTCTGTAAAGTTTTCATAGACTCCAGCTGAGTCTTACACTGTTTGTAAAACAAAGCACTCTCGTTGTGATTTTAAAGCTTTTCTAAAATCGTTTCAGGCTTTTAAATACATTTTCCAGTGGTGATTTTAATTAAAATGTATATTTAACGACACATGCAATTTCATGTCCATTAAATGAAATGTTTCCATAAAATATATACTCGAATAGAAGTAATAACTTTTAACTGATTTGCAGCTATTTCTTTAACGTGTATTAACAACTTGTATTTAATATAACAAATTTTTATCCATGTTTGATGTGTCTAGTATGTTGGTAATACATATTATCTACTGATATTCAGTACTAGCAAAGTACGTTTTATAATTCATTACTCAAGTCATTAGTAAATCATAAAATAATTAATCATCCTCTTTCAATGCGTTTACAGATCGTTATTGGTTGATATGGAGTAATTCATACACATTAACTGACCTAGCTGGCCTTCTATAATACATATATTGGAATATATGAACGCTGCAGTGCACCGAAAGATATTCGCAAATCAAACCAGCTTTTTTTCCAAAAGGTGTCTCTTTATTTGTCCTTTGACAGTCTATCTAAATGCCGTTCTATATACATATTTTAAAAGTTTATAAAAATCAAAAATATATAAAAAGAACTTAGTTGTGTCGCCAACAAAGGCAAAGTAGGGCCTACTAGAGAAATATTTGAAAGGATAATAATGATATACGAAATAGAAGTGAAATTTCAACATAAATTTAGTTGCTATTTATGTTGCAACTTACAATACTAACTATAACAACTTTTTTAGTAACACGTCTTAAAGTTTGCACATTTATAATTAGAAATAATAATTTATCTCTCATGCTATCAATCAAAGTTTCAATAAAACAAAATGATTTTCTAAATATGAATTCAATTAATCAAATCATCGAAAGATTCACGATCATTTACAGGCGATTATTAACGAATAAAGATCATGTATATACGTAATGAGGTCAGATTACAGAAATACTGAAGAACCAATATGAAAAATAAATTACATACTAAGATATATAAGTAACCTATCCTATCCTAACCTATTTTATTAACAATATCCTTTTAAACGTTATGTAACCACTTATTTTGTATTGAATGCATTGTTAAAAGATTTAAGGTTTACACTTAAGAAAAATACCTTCTTAATAATAAAACATTGTAAATATAACCGTCAGGGTAAATATGTACAATTCGTCTTTATAAAGAACATTCTATCCAATACATCAAAGGTTTTTATTTTGGGGTATAAGAGTCACTATCCATATTGTGCCCAAGTTAACTTTCCCTGCCATTGTCGGTGGCGGTAGAGTAAAGTAGTAAGTGAAAAATGGCGAAAGTAAGAAAACGTCTTTACTTCGTCCCATATTTGCTTATATTTTGGTATACATTTCAAAGGTTACGGTACATCGCCCATACGTGAAACTAGCGACTCCTCGCCGCGAAAGAAGCGATTGATTAATCCATATTAATATTATCTAGCTGAAGAATAAGTTTGGTTGAACGCACTAATCTCAGGAACTACTAGTTAGAACTGAAAAAAGTCTTTGTGTTGGATAGTCCATTTACTGAGGAAGGCTATAGGCTATACAACATAACGCTACGACCAATAGTATTGATACGAAATGTAACAAAAACGGGACAAATGTTCCAAGATGATACGAAGTTCGCCGACTCTACTAGTCTATCTGTATCTGGCACGGTGGCGGTGTTTCCAACACAGGTGAAACGGCCGAGATAAACTAGATGCGCGAAATATCACTTGCCGGTCATCCGTGTCTACTACTATAAACTTCAAACGCATCCTCGGTCCATAAATCGGCTTATGTTTAAACTAAACGCTTACCAGCTTACTCGCTTTAATTCTCTAAAGTACGGAACTGCTCAAGAACTTTTGCTATTGGCGACCACCCAGCCAATCCAACTACACCCGCAGTTGTTTATCTCCGTCACTAATATCGATACAATTTAATCCGCTCGCTGATATTTTCATTATACAAGTACGTACGATCACAATTAAGATTGTCACGCTAAGACCGATATGTTTTTCTATAATCGCTTTGTTAATAGACAAGAGAAAAAGCCAACTTCAATAAAATATGCCGTATCAAATATTCTGATTCCGAAGTCATACGTATCAAAATGCGCATTTTTACGGATAACTCAAAAACTACGTGTCAGATGTCGCAGCACACATTTAAATGGGACCCTATGAAAAACATCAGCTTTCGAATGGTAAAGAATAATCGAAATCGGCACACCCAGTAAAAAGTTATGAAGTAGATAAGACAGTTAAAACAAAATACTTTTTTTGAAAGATATCTAAATTCTATCAATTTCTTCAAATTATATTCATTCACATTTTTTATCATGTAGGATGGAAGCATCTAATACTAAAAGCATTCTCTGCCAGTCAACCTAATCATATTATAATGTATTTTTATAGTAGGTTATAGGAAATGGCTTTATATTTCATATAACGTTTTAGGTACAAATATTAAAGTAAATCATAAACACTGTCTTAAAAATTCTATATTTTAACATAAATAAGTTAATACTTCTAGTATTAATTATGATTTTATTATTCACTAGGTGAGCCAGCAAACGTTGTTTCGCCTACACCTTGTGTCCCAAAAACCCAAATATCTTACGGAACCCTATTTTTTCCAAAATAAAATATAGCCTATGTTACTCGTAGATAATGTAGCTTTCGAATAGTGAAAGAATTTTTAAAATTGGTCCAGTAGTTTTTGAGCCTATTCAACAACGAAACAAACAAACCAATAAAGTTTTCCTCTTTATAATATTAGTGTAGATAAATAAAAATTGGGTAAAGCACAGAGTAAACATCACTCATGTTGTCTTGAAGATCAGTATGGTGTTACCGAAGGGTCCTGAGCTGGATTGGTAAGCGTGGCCGAAATTTAAATGAGTTTAAATTTCTTATCTCAGTATGAGTGTGTGGTGATCTTACGTCCATATAATTTGCATTTGCAAATTCAGAATAGAAAATGCCGATCCGTAAATTGTATTTCGTCAAACTGACAATCACGTAAAAGTGTCATGGTTGACGCAGTGCTTAGCCCTATTTAACTTTTCGGGAAATTCCGGTTCAGATTACTCTCAGGTGTCATGAATACAAATGAGAGAAATTTCCCAATTTTTGTTGTATAACTTTCTTAAATAGTTGAGTTTAATATTAAACATTATTTATAAAGACCTGCTTGATCTAATTAAAGGAAATCTAGATTCTTAGTATTTAGAATGTTGATTTACGTCCGTTTACCAATTTTTTTTATTTGTTTGTTTTAGATGAGTACGCATACAACTAGTCTTATTGTCTTAAAAATCTATCTATATCAATTTTGAGCACAGTATGGGCTATGAATATCCGACATAGGGTTTTCAATTGATAATTTTGTTAAAATTTTAGTAAATCTTCAATATGTATATTTAAAGAAAGTAAATTATAAATAAATAACGCTACACACTCATGGATACACCAAGATTTCCTGTATCGTGGGTGCCATGGATAACACAAAGACAAGGCACACATCCAAACCGTGAACAGAAATTTAAACTCATGCTCAAATTTTCGCCTTGCTCCGAATCGAATCCAGGCCCCTTTGAACGGAGGTCCGGCGAAATGACCATTGCGTTATTCGGATCTTCAAATAAAATAAATACAATATTTACGCCTTACAAGAAAGTTGTCTTCTTTATGTATCCCCGAAGACAGATTTCCCGACAATGCTCAGGGGTGTAAAAAGTCGACTGCAGGTGCGGGCTTTCTTAAATCGGGCAAACAAGGAAAGTTTTTACTATAGAATTTATATTATTGCCTGCGTCGGAAGAAATGAACATAAAAATGCTGCATTATGTAATGAAATCAACAACTACACAGAAATATGAGAAATATTGGTTGAAGATAACACAATTATGGACCCCGGTATTTATTTATGCCGTAAGCAGGCAAACGAACAGACGAGTGACTTGATGGTAAGTGATCATCGTCGCTCATGGACATTAGCAACACCAGGGATGTCACCAACGCGTTGCTGGACTAGAAGAAAACGATGGACCCGGTTCTTGAAACAAGTTTGTATACAATTATGTAACTTTGTGCTACAAAAATGTCTACTAGTAATCACTAATTACAAAAAATAATGTAATGTAGGTACTGTAATTTGGTTTCTAGAACATATACATAAACTGGACATTAAATAAGAGATTGGGGGAAAAATGTTCTTAAGTATATAAAACAGAATCTTATTTAACGTTTTATATTTAACGTCATAGCATTACGTATTTAATAACCTCTTTATAAAATTTCTATACCAGGTTATTCCTACCTCTCATCTCGTTGGAATAAATAAATGTACCGGAATGAACTGTAGTAAACAAGTATCAATCTATCAAATGTCAAATAACACTTAATCTGTTTAGTGCATCGCGCGATTGCTGAACAGACAATAATTAAAAAATGCTTTTATCTTTATATAGCCAACTAGGTGAGCCAGCAAACGTTGTTTTGCCATATAAATTATGATTTATTAAACCTTGTGTCCGAAAAACACAAATATCTTACGGAACCCTATTTTTTTCCAAAATAAATATAGCATATGCTACTCGTGAAAGTCGTGAATAGTGTAGCTTTCGAATAGTGAAAGAATTTTTTAAATCGGTCCAGTAGTTTTTAAGCCAACAAACAAAGTTTTCCTCTTTATAACATTAGTGTAGACAAAATCCATTTTCATTAGGTTCCAAAAATAATCCAACGTTTAGATTTAGAGCCCGTTGCAGGTTAACCTTAGTCTCAATAACATCGCTAAGTTGACATTATCACCTCAATATAATTACCTCACATACCTCACATAATACACACAAGTTTATCACACGTAGTCAGAGATACTTATATAAATACACAAATACAGAGCGTATTTGCTGTTATATTATACCCGACCTAGTTTATCCTCGTAACACGATTTCGTATTACGGTTGCGTGATACTCACAGCGCCGCAGCCGCCAAAATGAATATTATACCATCTACAAGCTATAGTCATAAATTAATTTTTAAAAAATATTACGATTAATTTCAAACAAATAAATTATACGAAACGACCTTCTGGCTTTGTGGGCACAAACATAAAAAGCTAGAGTTTTACCATAGTTTGAATTGGCTGAAGCTGAACAATAAGCAATGGTAAATGTCAAGGACAGTATTTTTGAATAAATGAACAAGGCTATCGTAGTTCTAAATAAACTTTATGAGGTTAAGATTCTATTGTGCGTAGGCTTGTACTATTATAGAAGTATGAGTTATTGTCTCGATGGTACGCTTTCAGGAATCCTGTATAATATACGTAGATATGATACGTTTACTACGTATTGTAGTACGTTCTAAGGTGGAGTACTTTGCGTATTTAACGTAGAATTATGTGGCGGGAATCACGTAGTTACTGCAGCAGATATCCGGGGTAGGGAACGCAATAGGCATTCCTTGCCTGTTTGGAGGCAAAGAAGGAATTTTGCATCGAGCTTTCTGGATTCTTTGCAATAAATAGTCGAGTTTAAGCCGATAAAATGAGTTTGTACTGACAAACTAGTAATGATTGATGATAAAAATGTTTTTGTTGACACTGAAGCTCAGAATCCAACCTCTCACAACACAAGTCTTACACTATAATTTCGTACGTCGTTTAGCATTTTCTGAATATTCGTCCCTTGAATAATTCAAAATAAATCAATTTCTTACGATTTATTTAAAACTAACCACAGCATAATTCTATCTTAGAAGTCTAATATTAAAGTTTCTTCATAATAGCCATGTATCACGGCTACGCTGGTTGTATCTTGTTCCTTCAATTTTAGATATTAAAGCAAAAGGGTTTTAAAGTCCGACTATTTGTATACATTGAAAATCATTGGCTTCGATAAACAAATGATTGGGTAAAAGACGATTTGTGAAGATTCGAAAGTGTGTTAGGTTCCAGTTGTCTGTCCATATAGTTTGATAATATCGACATTTAGCTTGGTTACTTATTTCTCCAGCAATCATCATAAATGACAAGGATCTGGAAACAACAGTGCCGTATCTAGTTCCGTTTAAGTAAGATTTATTTTCAGTTACAGGAATTTCTTTCGCTTATAGCCCGGCAGCTTGAGTCGATCCTATACGATCGACAGAGTAAAGTAACTGCGGGCGTGGTCGGTACCTGGATGGGGAA
>DWJN01006964.1:0-10303 GCA_018248895.1 Carystus phorcus | reverse complement strand
TTACTCTGCTCAATACAGATTATATAAAAGTGTGCACATTCTCCACAGTAAAAAAGTGTTCATATTTTTTTTCAGCTGTCATCACCGAAACCGAACGTCATCGTCTTTCTGACCAGCGACATTTTCGTCGGCTGGTGAACACTGAACTTGACCAAAAAAAAGGGAATAAAAGTTAGTATGATGTTCTAAATCTATTCTAAGCATTATTTTACCAGTACTTTTTGTTCTAACCACAATCGAAGTGCCCTGTACGATGTAATTCTGTAACATTATCTGTTGGTGTTCAGTAGTCTTACATAACTTGTAAATCTAACCTGTATTTTTATTATCAGTTGTGGTTCTTCTTGCAGGACCTTCAAAATGTTGGGTCGTTTCGCGCCTGGTGTGACCCAGGTGGTCGCAGTGGTCAACCTCCAGCAAAACAGGAATATGGCCACCCTGAAGGCTATTTCCATTCGCCTCAAATCGGTCAAGAATATCCAAAAGATCACTCAATCCATGAAGATGGTGTCAGCAGCCAAGTGAGTTTCTAATAAGTTAATTTTAGTTTATTCGAAAAAGATGTTTCGTGGATGCAAATTATTTCTTATTATTGCTTATTTTCGGAAATACTGGCCAGCAATAGCACTAATTAGATACGTCAATCCACTTGTTACTAAAAAATATATTTATTTGATTATAGAACATTTCAAATTAATTGATGTCAAAGTACCTATGAAAATAAAAAAAAAGTATGTTAATTTGAAAGCTAAATTAGTAGTATTACACCCATGCAATTTAATACTATGAAGAACAATGTTTACACAGATAATTATTCCATAACTATATGTATAATTTCAATCTATCAAGGCTTTATACAATTTAAACAATTTTTATTTTTCATTTTCACAGAATTGATGTTAGAAATATTTATAATAAATTTTTGTAATGTAAAAATTGTTTTATCGAAATATTGGATGATTTATGTGTTTCTGAGAACATTGTCAATGTATATCCAGCTTTACTCACATTTTTTATTTGGTTTCACCTGACTAGTTTATGAACCTACCTGAGGTCCTTCCTTAAGAGTTGTCCACAATTAGAGCTCTCTTGCAACACAAAGCAAAGCTTCAAAACTAGTTAGATGAACCTGACGATAATATTAACAACCAGATTAAATCCTGACACATTGATGATGTTTTATAATCTTAAATTGTCAAATTCAAGTGATAAAATTCAGTTAACATTGTTATAACAAAATTAAACTTACATAGTTTTGTTTATGTAATTGAATATTGAGCCTTTTAATTGCAAATCTTCACCCTCGTGACCATTAGTCACACAAGACTATCATCATTATTATTATTATCTTGTAAGTACTAATGGGATTAAACTGGGTGGGATATAACCTCCAAAACTGCACCACCAATATTGGTTTACCATAAGTAGATCAGTTGGTTTTGGACTCAATGATTGAGGCTCGTAAACCCCAAAAGATCCCATCATCTGAATTGGTAAGAACCACAGCTAAATAATTAATAATGTGTGTAATCATTTAGGTATACTCGTGCTGAGCGCGAATTGAAAGCTGCTCGCCCCTACGGTGAGGGAGCTGTGCAGTTCTATGAGAAGGCTGAGGTAAGCTAACAGTTTAAACTGTAAATATAATCAAATGGACATTATCATTAATTTTGGAAACAATCTTGTAATTAAAGTTTGATAATTCCTGCATCTCCATTCTTACATTAAACATTCTGATGCACTGTGAGTATCCATCGTTATACAGTTAACATCCTGCCAGTACAAATGACGTGGTTTGCTTCATCATTTGTTATGCGCATCCCAAAGGATTGGAAGAGGCCTGCTTTGGTGTTCCTAGTTACTTATACATGTATACAACTTTAATATGGTTATTGTATTATATTTATATATACATAAAATTATATATAAAAAAAAAACTGTTTGAACCATGTTATGTTCTTTCATTACATGTTACTACTAAAATTTTACAGGGTTTTCTTTAATATCCGGTCACAGAAAGTATTCCTAAAACTTTAGTTTCTTCTATTATTATTCTACTTAGATATTTATAATAATATCTTTATTAGTTTATTCTAAGTGTCGTATATTCAGAATCCACACGGCACAAAGGTCAAATGCCTTTGAAAGGTTCCGGGATTTCATTTCCAGACGAGCAGATAATTTAATGATGAGTTTAAATATCTGTTCTTGTCTGGTTGTTTTATTATTATTTCAAAAGTAGTGTTGTGTGTACTAGAAGTTAATAAACCTTTGCTTCAGTGAATGAAATAGCCAGAATCTTGTATTTGTCTATTCTCAATTTTTATTTCTTATTTTCCAGGTCGCTGCTCCAGAAGACGAGCCAAAACAGTTGTACATTGCCATGACCTCTGACAGAGGTAATACATATTTATTATTGAATTAATATAGGTCCGCCACATATGTATATACTGCATGTCAAGAAATTGATTGACTTGTTTTAACTCCAACATGGATTGAAATATCTTCATATATTGTTTAGCGAGTAACTTTATCATAGAAGTCTTTATAATCCACTGTACAATTATAATACATGTTTAATATGAAACCCTTTCTTTTGTTATAAATAAATAAATAGCGCCACGCACTCATAGCCCCACTAGGATACCCTGTGTCGTGGGTGCCATGGAAAACACACTAACCCAGACCTAGAATAGAAATTTCAATTCATACATTATATCTATTTTATACAATTAAAATAACACGAAGATAAAACCAATGAATATGAGACCATAATACTTACTTACAAATATAATAAATTAAAACATATTGTAGTACTATATTAGGTTTCAAAATACATAGAAAAATCTGAATATATGTTCACTAAAAATTATGTTATACTAGCGACCCGTCCCGGCTTCGCACGGGTGCAATGCTGATACTAAATACACTACAGAAAAACTGTGAACGTATTATACATAATTATAAACCTTCCTCTTCATTCACTCTATCTATTAAAAAACCGCATTAAAATCCGTTGTGTAGTTTTAAAGATTTAAGCATACATAGGGATATAGTGACGGAGAAAGCGACTTTGTTTTATACTATGTAATGGTTCTGATAACCTTCATCAATCGACAATAAGCCAAGCTTAAATAGAGATTATATTTCATGAGCGTTCCTGTTAAGATTTTGGTATTTAAGGGGCTCCATCGGCCTTTAAGCGCAAGTCAGTACCCTGGTCGAGCTGAACGGCGTGGCCACCGCGCCGCGACGCCGGATTACTTCGGCAGGAGGGAAAGCCCTGAACATGATGGTAATGTAACCGCTCCCGCGGGCTTCCTCCTTTTTGCGTTAATAAGATCATACGAACCTAACTTAACCGGGATGATGTATATACTTTTAAGATCACTTTGACCACATAGATGAATGAATTTTCGAAATCGGCCCAGTCGAGGCAGACAATCGAGGCAAACAAACACAGAAGCCAAAATCTTTCTCTTATTAATGTAGATTTTGCACTTAAGTTGAAATTTCCGTCCCCTAATTATCATAATAGATTCAATGTTATTATAAAATTATCAGCAAAACGTATATGTATATTAATTATAGTTCAGTAGCTCATTACCTGTGGTGACCTTCACCGGCTGCATCAATGAATCAATAAAGCGAACTCGCCAACCAATCAAATGCTCGTTGAGCAGTCAATATTAATTGCGCGTTTTTCCGAGGAAGATCATTAAATAAAATAGTGGAAAGGTACATCCCAGTGTCCGATGAATGATTTATGAGGTTAGATGGCTCAACTCAATGAAACTAACCTTTACTTATAAATTACACATTAATCATTAATGTCGCTTTATTTCCTTATGAAACTATGATGACTAAGGAGGCAAACGGGACAGAGTGACGACAATGATTTAACAGATTCAATTCCATGTAACGGCCTAGTCACGAAACAAAAGAAACCGACCTAAATACTCCAAATTAAACATTCCGATTTCCGAAGTTATACGCATCAAGAAACTGCATTTAGCAAAAATGTTCCAGTTTAAACACTCCCAAATGCAGACGCAAAAATAGTACCTATTCTTTGTTCTGATCATCTTTTTTGATGAATAAAAGATACTTTGATAACAAAATATTAAAGTTCTAGAAATTATCATTATCATTAAATTAACATACCAAAACTCTGAAGGCATATAAAAATGGTTAAAAGAAATGAATAAAAATAATTATAACATAAATATTGTTACTAGTATTATCACATCGCGTAAGACAAATATAATAACAACCTGTAACGATCACAGGCACATATAATTTTATGTATGCACTAATCATTTTGAGGAGCCATTTAGCATCGTGTCTGTTGTCGGGACAGTTGTACGGATTCAATCCTTATCCAGTTTCCTTACAAGTTATATCAGATGGAAACTTGAAATAACATATATCATTGTTATTATGTAGTAAATAAACACACACTCGATTCCCCATATAAAATTCTTTATTCATCAAAATGCGATTTGATTTTTTTATGTTGGTAGAATTTCGATGATATTTTACAATTTAATAACACGACACATCGCCGTTTTCATCGATATGTCCCATTTAAAACGTGCGAAATATCGATCTTCCTAATGTCATATCCATATCCTATTATATAATCTAATAGTATGTACTTATATTATAACAAAAATATCAAAACCAAATTATTAAACTACAGAATATATTAAAATCTTACTCATAGTTATAGCATTTCCATAAAAGAGGGTAAGATTTCTCTTAACCTTCAGCTAGTAACATCATTTGAATGATGTCAAGAATTAGCGTTACGAGAAAATATGTCGGATATTTTTGTTATTTTGTTTTAATTAAGCAGAGACTCGGGTTACTTCGGAAACATAATCCCAACAACCTTGTTTCCTAACCATGAACACAATGATTTCGCAGTTTTTTATAATGCAGGTAGGCATTGTATAAGGCTCATGATTGATTGGGCTTGCAACACTTTAAGGAATAAAAATTTCTTGATAAAAAAGGAAAAGCGCCCTCAAAAGCCTTTACTGCAAGCTGTTCCCTCTACCATTAATATTTTCTCCAATGTACTGTTTTGTTGGTGTACAATGAAGTATTTTGTATTGTATTGACTTTTGTCTTTACTGACATATGATGTTTGCATGATAGTGAGAAGCAAGCTTTACAATATTTATATGAGCGAGGCAATTGAAATATAAAATTTGTTGCAGAACAACGTTTGCGACATCGTCTGGTCTATTTATATTTTTTAGTTAGTTTATAAATCGATACCTTTTTATTTAAAAAAACTAAATGAATGATTGGAAATATGTTAGTCGACGACATTAAGACGGGGGGCGAGGGCTGAGAGCCGATGGAAAAGTTATGGAATATGTGATTCAGTCGGCGGCGCCGCTCTCGGGTGACGATTATTGCTGTATACTTTGTTTGCGGTTTTGGGGTTTTCCTCCGTTAATGATGGCTAGGTACGTGGTCAACTGATTCAATTATCTATACCGTTTTTATATTAAACTAGCTGTCCCGGCGAACTTCGTACCGCCTCAGAATTTAAAAATGTGCCAAAGTTTAGGATCTAAAAATTAGCAGAAAATTATAATTAATTTGATAATGTTTTCTGTAAGTCTTTTCCCGTTCCATCATAATTTTAATTTTTAGTATTATGACAAATTGTAATTCTCTAAATTCTGTAAATTGCAATTCTCATTTAACTATTTAGAATACCGAAGTTATTATTTATTCGTTAAATTGTGATAAGTATTAAATTAATTTGCATGATTGCATTTTCTGGGCTACGTCAAAGTTCGTTTCGGTTTGTGATCAATTATGTACATACATACATATATACCACATTATTATAGTAACTTATTAAAAATGTAACTGCGTTCCGTTAAAACATATCATAAATAGAATAGCCGATATATTCTTTAACTATGTATTTTTAATGAATGCATAAATTAACTGGAATCGGGGAACTATCATTGAGTTTTGATATCTTTTCCTTTTTAAATATCGATTAAAGACTTATTAATGAATTTCAAAATAAAATATTTTGTCATGTTCTTTTAAAACAATTGTTACGTTCAGGATTCATTGGTTGTTTTTATAAAAACCGTGAACGAGTACTTTGATGTTCTCGATTGAAATTTATTGATAAATAATCAAATATGAAGTATAGTCGCGGTGGCTGTCGGCTGTCGGCCGTCACGGCGTCGGTGTATATGCCGGCGGCGGCGGCGGGCGCGGTCTAGCGTGAAGTGGACTTTACTTAGCACTTACAACAACGGTCGTGAGGTGAAGGAAGTGGTTATTTTGTTGAATTATTTAACTACGATCAAGTTAACGTCTCAATTGTGTTAAAAACGTTTTTCCTCGTTCGCAAATAGGGAATCACCTTGGGTCAAGGCTACACCGTACTGAAACGTAAGTAGAGGAAGCAGTTATGACTGCAAATTCTACGATCACGATGCGTAACGTCCTCCATCGAGGAAAGTGTTTGTATATTCCGGTGTCGAGGAGTCAGCGCACGGCCCGCGCCGGTGTGGCTAGTCGCTGCACCATTACAGCAGACAGAAGAAAACCCCGCAACTTACATATGACATATACCATTATGTATGTGTTCGTTTGATTGCTTGATAATATTTGATAATCACAAACTAGTCCAGATAATTGCGAATCCGTAACTAAAGTTGACAGCCGGCCAATAGAGTTTCCACTGTATACAGGTAGGTATGTGCTAATAGCTATCCTTTATGATCTATTTATCCCTTGCTGTAGATAAACCTTCGGAGCTAGAGGCTAAGTAGAGTAACTAGCGATGCATGAATACAGTAAGATGAAACTCTGTGCTACTGAGCCATGTGACATCTATCGCCGTAGTATCATCGTTGAGGAGTTCAGCTTTATAAGAGTTTGGTAGATGGCCTACACTACTTGTACTATGCAGCGTTCATGACATATTGTATTTAGTATCGTCAAATAAGTGCAACCTAATGGAGTTGCAATCCTCCTCATTCGTGTCAAACGTTGGACCTTGAATCCACTGCAGTGGTCCCTAGTCATCGCCTCGCACTTCCATCGTATGAACGCTCCGTGTGATGTGTGGCTTGCGGCTTGCGGCCTGCCGCTTGCGGCTTGCGGCCTGCCGCTTGCGGCTTGCGGCCTGCCGCTTGCGGCTTGCGGCCTGCACTTCAACCGTTAAAGCTAACTAAGTTGTTACAATTTTTTTAATGTTTTATATACCGGTCGGAGGGCTCGGCCAGTTGTTCATGTTCCGCGTGATCCTTCACACGTCTTTCGCACACAATCACGCCGAGTGAACACTAGACGATAAAAACTATAAAAATGTTGTCAGTTATGACACCAGTCGCTTCCGCATGCCTTAATCTGTCAGCACCTCGATCATTTGCAACTCCGATGTCCATAATACGCATACTAGTTGTGTGGATTTTTTTGGCACGTTAGATTATAAATATATTTATTATAAGTACGTGCTTATGATTATTGTCTGTATATTCTGTAAACTAAATCACAAAAGTAGGTACTAAATAATATGCCCGGACGGATGTGGCAAAGTGTGATCATAACGTAGCAATGTGTTCGCCATGAAACTAAAACTCAAATCGTTTATTTCATATAGGTATTCAAATATTTTGCATGTACCACCGTATTGGAAAAGAGCCTTATAAATAGGAGAAAAAAAGGGCGAAAGAAACTCCTCAGCAAATCTTTTAAACAAACCTATACCAATTGCAGTTATATAAATTTTAAACACATTACAATTACTAACTTAAGTAGAACTGGCTGAGGCTGTTTATTTCCATGTGTCCTTATCAATAATATATTCATCTACTTTACAGTACCCTTTATCTGTAACTCGTGTTTTGTTATGTTTTTAAGATTTGTGTATGTTGTTGTAAAAGCGTATCCTCAATTACAAAGAATCAACAACGCATTCACAAATGTGGAAGTGAATACATCTCGTATATGACCAGGAATTATCGCTCCCTCTGTCGCGTGACAAAAAATATGTATAATAAAAATACTAGCATGACGTTATTTAGACAACTTGCGTTATTATTAATCATGTTTCCATAATTATGAAAAAGCAAAAGCAATTTTCCGTGGGCAAACCCCTGAGAAAATGCTAGTATGTTTATAATTTCGATCCTAATTGAAATAAAAATAGTGAAATTACCTAGAACCATAAAATATTTCTACAATTTTAAAGTTGTTTCAGTACAATCGTATCATTAGTTTCCCAGTCTGTGACCGATGCCCACCAATCCCCCCTCCGCTCCCCATCACGTGACTGCTCCATCCTTGCCGACTAACGTGATCCCCTTGATCATTGTTTATTTTAAATCAAACAGAAATTGTTTTTATGAATTACTAGCCAGTAGCAAGTTAAACAAAAGCTTATCGAGCCCGCCCTACGCGTCCTACGGTGATTGCAGCTCGCAGCGACACACTGCCGCACCGCCGCAGCCGCTGTAGACACAACAGTGGCCGGTGTAATAACCCCGTCGCTGCGGGGACCTTGGCCGCTCTGTTCATGTTTCGCACACATTTTAAAGTCGACACCCGACTCATTATCTCCCACTCGTCACCCTGCACGGCTCTGCTCGATTACACTTTATCAAATTCGTTTAGGTACCGATTACCGATTGCCTCTACTTAACAGTTAAACCGAGACGGTTGTGCTGCGAGTATGTCGCCGAACAAAAGGATTCGAGAAACACGGGTGTTTCGACGCTGCGAACGAAATAACAAAAACCGCTTTATTTTAGTCGGCGGCTGGTAGCTAGCAGCGAGCCAAGCAGGGTAAAACTCTTCAGTGGTGTATGAATAAGCGGTGTTACATCAGGTGGTACAGTAGCCTCGTCCGGTGTTCAGCAGGGGGCACCACGGGCGGGGGACGTCGCTTCAGTGTTCCCGGTTACTTATGACGTGGAAGTCTTTAAGTCTTTAATAGGCTATTAGTAAGTTATGCGTCCACCACCTTAGACATCCTCACCACTTGCCATCACGTGGGGTTGACGTCAAGCATTAACATGTAATAAATATATACTAGTTGACCCAGCAGACGTTGTTCTGCAACAATATAACACAACAGACCCGGCCACGCGTTGCTATGATTAAGGTTTACATATTAAATTTTGTCAATTAATTATCTTACACCGCCATCTGTTAGAATCTTATGGAACCAATCTTTTGTAAGATATTAAACAAATAATTTGCAATTAAATAATATTGCGACTATAAATTGAGATGGAAGGTATCCAATCTTTCAAGTTGGATCAAACTGCACGCGGTGTACAAAATTGGATTAAAATCGGCTAAGTAGTTTAGGAGTCCACCGCGGACAAACACCGTGACACGTACTTTATATATATTAAGAAGAAAGATCTATATTTCTCTCAAGTTATTAACCACATTGGTTGCATGACAATATTTAAAATCATATACATACTTACGAGTAGTAGGCAATTAGAACAAAACTAAATTAGCTATGCGACATTATACTTTTAATATTAAACACTAGATGACCCAGCTAACGTTATTTTGTCATATAAATTATTACATATTGGCTGAAATTCAAAATTAAGTGCCTGTGATATATAATTTATTCATTTGAACAAAGATTAATATCATGTTTATTAAAACACCTTCGCAAATAATGTATTATTTTAGAACTATTTCGATAACCATAAACTTCGTTACAGTGGGTTAACCTTAAAAGTATATGTGTACGCTGTCGTGGACTTTTATTTAAAACTTCTGAAGGGGAACAACTTTGTAATACATGATTTTTGAGTAACTGTTACCGTTCCTTGTTATGTTTTGAGAGGTTATCACAATTATTTGATGTACATTTTCATAACATAATTTTGATGTCACCTCATTATGTTGGCTGCTAGTATCAGATATTTTTGCTGCGTCCGGGCGCCGGGCGGTCACATATTTTTGAACTCGTTCTTGGGACAGATACTTTTACTAATCACCCCATAGTCATATATTAATGCCCGTGACTGTACGAGTAGAATGTATAATTGGTACATTCATCACACGGTAGGAACAGTTCGGTCGATACATGGCACACTAGAACAATTGGACACACGAGAACAATAGGTTACAAGTATCAAAATTCAAAACTTCCTAAAATTATTTATCCAAAATATATTTTTTTTCCTAAAATATTATTTATCCTAAATATTTGACGACCCGCGTGGCGTAACGGTCACCACGCCGGACCGCCGTTCGAAGGGTCCTGGGTTCGATTCCCAGCAAG
>DWJN01006963.1:0-10304 GCA_018248895.1 Carystus phorcus | reverse complement strand
GTTCTAAATAAAAGTCCGCGACAGCATATGTCTAGCTTCTAAGGTTAACCCACAATAAGCATTTTTATGGTTATCAAGATAGTTCTAATATAATAATTTATATGGCAAAACAAAGTTTGCTGGATCATCTAGTAGGATATATAACGTAACGCTACGACCAATAGGAGTTGAGCATTAATAAGATGTTACAAAAAGGATAAATGTTGCAACGTGTCACCAAGTTTGCTAGGTCTACTGGTAATATAAAGTTGCAGTTCAATTGCAGAACAACAAAATAAGCTAGTTAAAAAATATTAAGCTGTTTGGATTAAAAATCTACGCCTGCCTTCAACCCATTAATGGCCCACTACTGAGCACGGGTCTCTCCTCAACACTGAGGAGGTCTAGAGCATATAACACGGTACTCCAATGCGGATTGGTGGAGGGGTTAGTGGCCAACCCAAGTGTCGGATGTTTTTAAACCGCCCATGGCTTGACGACTGCTATGTTCATAGCAACCGGAACCAACGGCTTAACGTGCCCTTCGAAGCACGGAAACGCTCAAGAAATTTTTGCTACTAGCGGTCACCCATTCAGGTACCGACCGCCCGCAGTTGCTTAACTCTGTCGATCGCATAGGATCGACGCGAGCCGCTGGGCTATGAACGCTTATTTAAGAACGCGCTATATTTACAAACCTATTATAAAAAGCCTATATGTAAGAGAAAAATTCCATGTCACTAATTACGTTACAGTTTAATTGCAAGTGTATAATTAAACAGGGACTCGTGTATCAGGCAATGAACCCTAATATTTCGGCAGACAGCTGTACTGTCTGGCAGTCGTATTACGTAATAGACTGAGCTCGTGGTAACACCATAGGTTTTAAATTACATTGTTACCAAGCACTAAAGACTAGGAATTATATAGAGCATTGACAACCGACGCACGAAGTATCAGACACGTTATGGCTTTAAAGTGAATGTAAAATAAGTTTGTGGAAATTGATTGGATAGATTTAACTGTATCGAGGTTTATACTAACCCTTTTAACATGTTGGAAGATTGGAGTGTCGCAAGAGGCCATGAAAACCGCCCCCTTGATTGATAGAATTTCAAATAATCGAAATGTTATTATTTTGTGGTTTATATTATTATTGATATTTCCGTAAAGTTTTGGGTTTGTTACCACCTTCTTGCTTTGTTAATCCGCTAAACCACTCGTCTAACCACTTAATGTGGCTGAGGTCTTGAACTACTTGATTCTTTCTTTCACTCATAATGGTGGATAGCTTAGTTATTAGATACAGTTTGTCCCTAACGATGTAGGTTCAAACCTTGCGTGCAAATTTAATATTCAAAATTATGTTTACCATATAGGGCTACATCACAACTTATCATTAGGGATTATAATCAAAAGTACCTAACTCTGAGGCACTGTTTTTAGAAACAGAAGCTAAGTCGAAAAAATTTCCAACCAGCATTAATGATTAATTTAAGGGATAAGCTGAATGATAGGATTATACATATACAAACTCTCTCTTTACTTCCTTCTCTGATAGTAAATTTTTAGTATCTAATAGCTAGAACAGAGGTTTTGAATAAAAATAATACTTCCATTTCATACACTAAATTAAATTTATTCTAAAACAATGTAACTTACAAATATACTATCAAGTGCAACGACTTTATTATTATGTCAAAAATAGAAACTATTTCAAAAATATTCACTATTTATTTTTTAGTTTACTGTTAAAATTATTTTGCCACGTTTTATCTCGCTTTTGTACTTTAAAAGGGACGTACGTTATTTTAGCTTTTGAGTCGTAAATCCTTTACTCTGCCTATAATACTAAATTACTATGTTAATTATATCTATGTTTATAATTGGATCAATATTCAAAATTTCATTCACTTACAAATAATAATCTTTACAATTCTTCAGATGCTCTACAAGAAAGTAGACCAGTAAACTACATTGAGGATGAAGAAAGAGAAAGGGAAGAAGAAACGAGAGAACCGATCGATGTAGACAGCTGTCTCTCTCCCGTTGCAGAAGGTGTCGTATTGCGGTAGTTGAGCCGATGTTGACGCTCTGGGGTCCACGGAATTTGGAAAGATGTGCTGAAAGGAATGTTTTACGTAAATAACAAAAACATTTGCACGGTCGAGTGGGTAAAGGCGGTCACCAAACACAAAGACATGAGTAACATCAAAAACATTAAATTTTGGCAAGTAAGAACGTGGAAAATACGCCCATTACTGACACCAAAATTGATACCGAAACACGGAAACATTTCACAGACATAGATAAAAACCAAGACCTCGTGCATATAACCCTGACTTCACCCAACCCGGATTCATCTTGAAGATATTTGGGATTTTAGAAGAAAGAAGGTAGCTAGCGAGTAATATATACCAATACTATGCTTCAGTTATGTTGAGTTTAAACTGAATGGTATAGAGACTGAAATCTCTAGACAATCATTAATTTTAGACCAACTTTTCTAAATTTATTTTTGTGAAAGATTCGGAATTCATAAAAAACCCTTTTCTAACTTAATGCAATTATCAAATGTAAAATACTAGAAGAAGATAAAGTAATGAAGAAAACTACTAAGATAATATACTAAGTAAATGTCTTAAAATTAAAATTGAACACTTTTTAACTCATCGAACATAATTTTGGACACCAACCTTATAGGCATCAAGTTCTCTGGTCAAGTCTTCATCAGAATACCCCTTCATAGCCTTCGTTGCCACAGGCCCCATGTAGTTGTTCACGACTGCAAACTCGAAGAGTGACAGAAACACGAAGACAGAACACGACGACATCCACACATCTATAGCTTTGACGTAGGAAACTGGAGGTAAACTCTGCTGGGATTGGGTGTTTTGAGTCGCTGGAAATAGCAATTACAAATGATTAAGACATTATCAGAATCTCTGAATCTGAAATAGGTAGATTGTGTTACACATGTTGCAAAGATAAGCCGGTTAACCTTCCAACACTCCAAAACAGACCCGAGTGTTTTTATCTTAAGGCATTTCTTCTCATCATTACGGGGTATATGGTGGTAACAATAACATTGATTAAATTGGATAGTTGAGGCCAGGGAACCTACAGCAAATTTAATCTGCTTTCGAGCTTGGTAAATCGGCTTTGTCTAAATGAGGTTCTGGAATAGGTTTCTTTAAAAGAATAGTATCTAGTAGATCTTAAAATAATTCCCATCATCATACACAATTAAATGTCCTCTTACCTAGAGTGAGTAGTGAAGTAACTCCTAAAGTGACTCTCGCAGGTATAGCCTCAGGTTTAATCCAGAAAGAAATCCATGACATGACGACGATTAGCGCCGATGGAATATACGTGTGAAACAAGTGGTAGCCAAGACGTCGTCGCAGGTTGAAAACCACGGCAAGACAGGTGAAGTTGCCTGGAATTTACACTTAGCCCTTAAGTTTGGTTCCATTCATGGACAAAGTTAGAACGGAGTCCAACTTACTCCTCCAACTGGTCAATAAAAGGGTCAGGATTTTTGCAATCATAAACACTGGTCCACCAGGTCCAATAAATAGAGCGAAAGCGATTTATTAGACGCCACATCACGTACAGTACTATAAACAACCTTATGTACCTTTATAGATATCCTCATGAATCTTTCCTTTGAAAGCAAGTGATACTTGTTAGTATGCACATAATTTTTTGCAAGACTTGTGGTCCATAACTCCATATTTATTTCAAATTTTCAACAAAAGTATTAAAAAATAAATTGCATTAGTCACATACACACACTCAAAAGGAAATAATAACAAATAAACAATAATGGAAGAAGTGACGAATTAAGGCCACATAAGGATAGTATCAATTTATTAAAATCATTTTACTACACTACATGAAAATACTTTTAAAATTAGTTATTGAACTACAAATCAGTAGCTAAACGTATAGTTTAAAAGTAAAAAGCAGTAAGCACTATTCTACCTTGAGAGAAGTAAATATAATTATGTCAATGATTACTTAAAAGTTCCTTAAAACTTACCAGTGGAATACTCAATGGTGCAGTCAGCGGTGTAGTTGTTAGAGATGTCCAGTTGGGGTAACTCAATGTCTGGGTTCACGACCAGAGGGTCAGTCATGTTCCATATGAACACCAAGTCGTGAACTGTGTGTGACACTGAAAATTTAATATTAAGAATTAGGTCCTCTTGGTTTTCTATAAGTATCATGTCACTTAATCATTGAAGTGGAAAAGTACTAAAACCATATTTTAGATTGAAATAGAATGAAAACATAACATTTGACGACCCGCGTGGCGTAATGGTCACCACGCCGGACCGCCGTACGAAGGGTCCTGGGTTCGATTCCCAGCGAGGCCGAAATTTAAATGATGAGTTTAAATTTCTGTTCTCGGTCTGGGTGTGTGTGTAATTGTATGTCTGTGTTGTCCAATGCACCCACGACACAGGGTATCCTAGTGTGGGGCTATGAGTGTGTGGCGTTATTTATTTATTATTTATTTATTTATATTATTACAGAATACATATAGTTTAGTAACATCGCAAAAAAAATATAAACAATGGTTGACTTAACAGTCAAAATTGATGTCATCCGAAAGTTTCTACCACTAGCTAGCAATCCATCTATTATTTCGAACACATTCCAAATTGCTTAAATTGATACGCACAATTCACTAGCCAACGAATTAGAAGATCTTCACCGCAATAAATTCTTGAACAGTCAAAATTTGTTTCACGTAAATCGATTAATTCCCCGAGTAAAATCAAACAATCTGAATGTCGCAACGTGTCATACAAAATTAAACAGCATCACAGTTATAGTTAAGAACTGATCTGTTTAAGGTACCTACCAGAACTAAAGATTAAGTAACAACGGACTATGATAAAGAAATATAGTAGAGAAACGAAATACTTACAGCTCTCTATCATCATAGAACAACTTTGTGTATCGTGAGGATAAGATTCAAACTTCATTGCACATGATAGCACCAAAGTCAATCTGAAAAGTAAAAAATATTTTTGAACTGGTGTGATATGTGGTTTGATGGTGACTGGTGTATGATGTGGAATTGAAAATAACAATATTTTTGGAAAATTGAGCCATATTTTAAAGTTTTTTTAGAGTTATTATAATTAGGTTATGGTCACATACTAAAGAATTATCTTGGCAATATTACATAAAAAGAAACAATACATAATAAGGTTATTACAGATCAGTCTCTATATTTTGTAAATTTAATATGGTTATTGACATACACGAGATATGATAATAAGTATAAAGATTCTTAGAATAATAAGTTGGAATTTTATTCATATCGAAGTAATGTGAGCTCAAAAAAATAAATAATTATATTTTCACATTCCTTGCTTTATTAACCAAAAATAATAAAAATGTATAAAGATTGTCCGTATATGTTCAATTGCGCATAATTGTAAAAATATATTAAATTTCATGATCAACTTTCATATCATCAAGGTCTTTTTTTCTGAAAAGTAAATCGAATATAAAATTGCAACTGTTATAACTTTGAGCAATAAAGTCAAAATTTATTGATCGATTTGAATTTCCTGAAGAAATATTGTTAAAGACACTTACTTCGACATATAAAGCAATGTCTTATCGTGGTACAACCATAAGTAATGGTTGGGTATGCTCATTTCATGGAAGGTGACCTTCTTCGCGTTCTTGAAGAAACAGTCTGGTCTCCATATTTTATTCAACCAGTCCACATCCAGAATTCTGTACTCTTCATGCATGTTTTCTGGTAACCTTAACCGAGGATCTCTCCAGGATTGCGCAAGAAATATATCTGCTACATATGTCTGTAAAATAAAATTAGAAATATATTTTACTAGCAGAGTCAGTAGATATAATGCTGCAAAAAAATATTCTCAGATGAAATAGTGAATGTAAACGATACCACTTAGACAGATAAGAAAATGTTATCTTAATCAATCTCACCAATTACGAGGATCATTGACGTAGAGACGGACAGGAGAATTATATATATAAAGATTCAAATACGTGACAAATAAGCAGATGAGACACCTGAAGTGGTCGAAGTTGCTCAAAGCTTCACTGATGCGTTATCAAGAAAGAAATAAAAAGAATTTAACTTCCACAAAAATATCACAATATTCACACACATGAATTAAATCTAAAAAACCTAAGATATACAGATATTGATTGTTGACCACGTTTACAAAATAAGAGAATTAGATGATATGATAATCCGCTGTAAACATTAGGTGAAGAAGTTTTACAAGTAAAACTAATCCTTGAGGCGTGCCTTGCTCTCACTTGGCCTCTGTGAAATCCACTTACAACCATTAGCCTTAGAAGCATCAATGCATAATACATTACAAACCAGTGGAGCATGTTCAAACTAATCCTGCTAATGTGCTGCATTTCGAATATTTTCATAAGGTTGCCTTCGTTTGTTTCGTGAATATCATCGAATCAAATGCTTTTACAAAATCTATTGAAATGTTTTGTTACTTATTTATAAGATGCTTATCTTCTTTGTTTAATTATGTGAATTACACACCCAAATAAATTAATCGGTAAGTAAGTTTGTCCTATCCTTTTATGAAGTCCTTACTTTTGTGGAAAGCATGATTTTGATATCTTTAGCAAAATACTAACGAGGAAATCTCTGAGAGTCTGAGATTGTGGAGTATGTAGCATTGTTAAAGTTTACATGGAAAAGAAGCGCAAAAAACTAAATTTCATAATTCGAATGTGAAGTAATCTTTCGATAAATTTAATTAGGCTCAAATTTCGACTGAAACGCGGAACTTTATACAGTTTATAATACAAAATAATAATAAAAAAATTCAAAACTTACCATGCTTTCTTCGTTAATAGAATCTAATGAGAGCACTGTGACGTGGAAATATACTATCGTGGGTTGACCTAGCTGCTTGGGTGCTTTGTTCTTGTCATAATATTTGGCTTTCACTGGCAGTATGTCTCTTAGAGAAAGACTAGATTCTGTCCTCACCTCCATTTCTTGATACGATGAATTTGCTCTGAAAAAATGATATTAATAGGTAATTTACTAATGTTAATTATAATTAATAAGATACATATATCCTTTTATAAAATCCTTGTATGAATTGATAATAATACCATTTATTTCTGTTACAACATTTCCTTCTTTGTCTTCTTGTTAAAGGCCTGTATCTATATAATTATTAACCTCAGTATAACCTTTTGGCTTATTAGTAATATCTAGAATTGTTTTTTGTGATTTACTTACAAGAAACTCACTGCTGCTTGCACTTTACTGGCATCAGTTTTCCGCAACCATAACAAGAGCATTGATAAAAGTAGGTACATGTCTACTTTTATGTCCATCTTCTTTATAACACTCGAGTCTTTCCCTCGATCGATTTGATCACTATTTCACTTCTAGGAAATCATGTTCTTCTGAACCATTAACACTTATTCTACAACGTCCGTCTTTGTAGACTTCGCCCGTAATACGCTAGCATTGAGGCCACTTTTAACGTTCATCGGATTTCACACTTGTCTCGTAAACTTATTTATTTAAATTAAATAACAGTTACCAACAATAGTTACACTTAAAGTTCAGTATTAGTTTTCGAACACATTTTCATTCATTATTTTCCTAGATATTTCACCTGCCTTAAAATCTGTAATAAAATATACCATATACTGCGTATTCAAGTTTATAGTCATTTACTTATATTTAATAATATATTATTTTTTAGATTATAATTCTGTTAGTTCTAAAGAAACTTCTATTTGAAGAATTTTAAGTTTATTTATTGCATTGCTTATATTATTGACTGTGAGTGGCTTAATGGTTTCATTATTTATATTTTATGAATAAGAATCCAAATACCTATTAGAATATTGATAAGGTAATGAGTTAACTAACATACTTCCAAATGTAGTTCAAGATTACTTATATCACACCTGGCTACCCTGCCCCTGAAAATATAGCGTGTAAAAGATAAGTCACCCTTGAACGCCTTATTTTTCTGTTTTATTTATATGCTAGGTTTTTCTCTAACAAGTATAATCTCCTTAGGGGTGTTGTTTGAACTTCTAAAGCCTTGTCACTTACCAGATCTATAACTCGTTTACGAAGTTGAAATATGTTGTCATACAGTTCGAATATACTTCAAAGGAGTTAAAGATTTACTTTTTGGCCTTGAAGTCTCTAAAGTTAAGGATGTTTGGTTTCAAAGTCTAATTTAAGCTTTATGCTCATGTAAATCACTGAACTATGAAATCAAGTAAGAAAATATTACAACATTGACTATTTCACACTACCTACTTATATAAGGCCAAACAGGTGATAGACTTGTATGGTTTCTCTGACGACATCGACAAAGGTTGACGCCGCAGTTTTTTATCATAGAAACTCGAACGATATCTACAAGAATAAGTACACAAGACTGAAAAATCTTTTTGATGTGGACTATTACAAAGATTTGATCGTAAATACATGTTTACATGTCTCTAGTCATACGTCTAATACAGCCTAAAAGAAGACGAACTAATAACTGCTATAAAACAGTTCTATTTCAAGTTATGACACGAATATTTAGATACTCGATGATAGGATTAATGTTTTCTTTCATGGAAACAATAAGCGTCCGGGCTTTTTAGTAAAAAACTGCGTACTAAAGTAAATACTTGAACATTAAAAAACATTGCAAGATAGTAAAATTTAAAGTTAGCTACCACACGGCGTCTTCCTTCTAATCTAAATGTACTTAAAAGTAATTAGTGAGTTTTTTGGTCAGCATGTACGACAAAGATCATTTAGCTTTATACTATTGCTGACAATTATGTATTAAACTCGCCTTTAAACGAGAACAACTTTGTTCTGACGCATTGCAGTTAAGTATTTAGCTGAGTAAGTAGGTGAATCAACCGTTTGAACTGTTTCCAATTAATATTATATAGTTAGTAACTGAGTAAGGTAAAGTAAACCATTATGTAACAGGGTCCACTGTAAGGAAAGGAAAAATAATAAAGAATTGTGTTACATATAGAGAATCAATTTTGTACGCTTGATGGGAAGGCTTCATGTAAGGATTATATTAAAATTATTAAGTCATTCATTGTTATTGATTTTCCGCCAAATCCTTTACATTTTTTGTTGCTTCTTTCGTCATTGTTTGAGGCTTGAGAGTAAGTACTATCTTTCTCTTTTAACAAGGGCAATGTAATTATGGTGACTATTTACTACCAGGTGTTTCATCTGGTTGTACACATTTACGAACAGAAACGTAACATACATATACTCTCCACGCTTGCATTCATCTCATAAAGACTGCAAAGCTAAGATAAATACTTTTAGGTATTGTGAGCAATAAAAATTACAGAGGATAGATAGATTAGGCCTTAATTGTAGGTAGTAAAAGCCTTAAAAGCTTGTATTATACATCTATAATAATGCAACTGAAATACGTAAAAAAATATGCTTACAGCTTCATATCCTCGCTTTAGGAGTCCCTGTATCGCCAATAGCAGGGACGACACAAATAACACAGTAATAACCCACTAACCGACAACGAATCTATCATATACAAATAAATACTCTACGAATCGAACCCTGGACCTATCGCTTTACAGGCTCGGTCGTTTTCTAACCTAGATCGTCATAACTTCTAGAATACCTTAATGGAAAGAAATTACCAATGTACACGAATGCTGCCGTGATTATTTATTTAGCGTTAAACAAAATCAATGTTGTCATATTTTTTCAGCCGCTTTTTTAGCGGAAAGTGACTCGAATTTAAAGAGTTGCCTAAAGGGAATAATCTACTTGACTCTTACATATATATAAGGGGATAACCCTTGCCGTATTTTCCCTATTCGCCTTTGCCGTATTTGCCGTAATCTGAAAAATAAATACGAACCAAAAGGCAGCCTTTTGAAAATATTTATAATCATATACATATTAAAATGTTATTCAGCTACAAAAATAGTATAATCCGCGACATAAGACTGCAACGTACTTACGCAGGGATATTGAACATACGGCTTCATTACCCAATACGGACAGACAGACAATTTAATATAGTGTCAACGCTATTCGTATGGTTATGCTGACTGGAAAATATTATATTGTAATCTTATGGTCTGTAAGACTAACTGCCAGTTTCTGAAAGGCTTGTCAAAATTTTGTTCATATAACATGCATATTAACGTGAAAGTTCTATGAAGTCAATTCGAGTTTCGGAAACGTTGATTAGTGAATAATTTCTGAATAATCATGCTTTCTGCAACCCAATTGACGTTTGACAATAGATTTGACA
>DWJN01006962.1:0-10305 GCA_018248895.1 Carystus phorcus | reverse complement strand
AATGTGCCACTGTGAATTAGTTATTGTATAATTAAATATTTAGCAACCTATTCAATTGAAGTTATATATAATTCTCGTTGCTCTGCCCCTTTTTGTCCAAACCTGAATATTGAACAAAGAGTTCCAAAGTTCTTCGGGGATAATTCAATGAAAGCAATGTTCAGTCGGTACATATAGGTACTATTATAAAATGTTGACTCAGTCACTGTATTTCCGTGACATTTTTATTTATTAGTCGATTTATAGACTCTTTAAACTTCGAATAAACTGGGTATACCGGGTATTCGAATATACCGTTATAGATTTCCATAGATAAAGGAATTATAAAGGTATAATGTGGAGTAAGTATATGAATGACAAGGATGCTCAGAAACAATCAGCATGGCAACTGTTTTCATTGAAGTAATGCATAGTGGCTTTGTAATAAACTAGGTATTTCTTTAAATGTGCTGATGAGATTAAGATACCTTTGCGACATAATACTAAAAGGAAAATATTTAAAATTTTTACAAATACAAGATACAAATTTCTGTATGAAAGAAATGCTTTTGAGTTAAACTAAATTGGCTCTTACACCTATATTATTTAAAAACAGAATAGTGAAAAAGTAGAAACAAAAATTTGTGTTTACAATAAAGCTATTGCATCCACAATGTGCCATGAACTTGGCAAGGGCAAGGCAGGTCGCAAAATCTCAATAGATAAGTTGTAATGTAAGTCACGTACATCTGTTTGTCTTTTAGGGAACGGCACATTGAGTTTAGATGCCACTGGAATATCAAACATTGGCAAAGTTCATGTTGAACTGGGTGTAGTTGATGGAAACGTACATGCACCTGGACTTGATGATATATTTACAGGTAAATTTAAATCATTAATTAACAAAGGCAGTTACAGGCATTACACTAATCTTTATATCAAGTATGCAACAGTACTTTATAACTCTTGATATAAAATTCTTATTATGTTATATTGCACATGGAAAAATTATATTATATTTATATATGTATGAGTTTCAAATACTATGTATACAATGTTGTCAGAAATGTGATATTACATCATTTAATTTTAACAGGACAAATGCTTTTAAAGAAAGTATGTAACAAAAACAAAGTATCCGAAGAGGCCAATACGTCAGTAAATACTACACTAAAACCGGATCTGTTAGAATTGGACAATCAAGAAACCAGAAGAGTAGATAGAGGTGAAGAAAAACTTGATACTGTGCCATCACTAAATGAAACATCAAATAATGTTGACAAACCTGAAAATAATGATATACACAGTGATCATATCAATGACTATAACAATAAGAGTTCTCCGAAGTTTGATAGCAGTACGATTGATAGCAGCACGGCGATAGTACCAGAAGATACTACGATTAAAGCTGAAGTAGTAAATGATACAAATAAATTGACGTCCACTAGTGCATAATAGTTTAAAAACTTATTCAAAGCGATTATTTAGTTATGGCGTTACTGGGAACATCCGGATTCTGATGACACTGATGCCAACTTAGAATTGAAATATTGTGAAAGATATTCGGTTAAACGAATGTAATTAAAAAGTGGTTGGAAAATTTGACCTACGGAAAATTTGACATAATAATAACATTGAACTCTAAACTAGTAGTTTTTGTATATTTCTATGCAGCATTTTTTCCTAGCAGTTCAAACGATTTTGATGAATTCTTGTATTTTTATATGATCTAGGTAAGTATCGCCTACGTTGTAATCCGTTTTCACATAATGAAATGTATTTATATTTTATGTAATGCCGGTATTTAACGGATGTATACATTTAGCACATACTTAGATTAGATTTTAATCGCTGTTTAATGGGAGTTCAGTGACAAACACACGGACAGTATAATTATATACACATAAAAAATTATAACACTTCTAATACGGTTTTTAAACAAATGAGCTATGATACGATAATAGAGAAGAAATCTGGCTAGTAACAATTGTGACCTTTAAGCTACACATGTCAAGTGCCACTATAATAGCTACTTGAAATGAAAAGTTAAATACGATTTCATTTCATTTTAGCAAGAATTTATTCTGTCAGCGCGCATTATACCCATTTAAAGGAATATCCATTTAATCTTATTGTTCTTATTTTAAGATTAAGAGAATTTTCATTTCATTTCTAAATAACACTTTAAAATGAAAACCTTTGTTAACTCGTTGTGTTCATCTGTAGCCAATTTGTAGTATAATGGAACGAAATAAGATGGAATTATCGTAAGTAATTCACAGCGACATTTTAACTAATATTATTATTCATTTTATAATGAATCTTATCTTACCATTAATTTTGCCTAGATCCTAATCATGTAATTTATTTGATTGAAGTATTGATGTTAACTAATAATGGCCTACTTTGGTCTCTTTGAATCACTCAAGGAGGTCTTGAACATAGACCACTACGATACTTCAGTGCGTTGGTGGAGGGGTTAGTGGCCAACCCAAGTATGGAAGTGGTGGTACCGCACGAAGGGTTACATGACTTAACGACTGCTATCTAAGATAACAAATAGGACTGATGGCTTACCGTGCCTTCGAAAGAATGAAAACGCCGATTTTTTTTACCAATAAAGGCACCCATCCTTCTTCTAAGTGCGCCCGGATTCGATAGTCGTCGAGTTATGAGTATCTCAAATTAAAGTATTGAATCTTATATTTCAAATTGTATGCACCAAACAGAACCGCACTTAACCATATTAAATCCGTACTAGAAGCGACCTTCGCCCATTTGTTTGATGAATGAAAGATATTTTATATATTTTTTTTTTATATTTTGAGTGGGTTGATAACAAGATCAAAGACAAGACAAGACTTTTTATTAAACATTACACTAATGTGTTTAATAAATAAATGAATACCAATGAAGCATTTACTTCACTCTATAGAATAGTCAAGCAGCTATAATTCTTTTACTAATAAGCGATGTTTAATTGAGTTGATTTATGTGATAATTCTATCATCAGACAAATAAACGCCTCGTGTATTGTAAGGGTAGTTGGAATTAATTAGTCTTTTGAGAGTCGCGCAAGGAGATAGACGTACATTCGTAGTTGGTGTATGAGGAAGTTTTAGTAATAATAATGATGAATTGTTTCTTACCTCGATAGCAATATATTAGCGGTCTTGAGATACTGAGGATATCCTCAATGTAGTATATACATACATAGATAGTAGTATTCTTTCAATTGTTATATCTTTAACTCATTTAATCAAGTTGTGCATAAAATACGCGATCGACTAACAAAACGACTTTAAGCTTGCATAACATGATTTCATTACAGTAGATTAGGAATATCTATGGGAACCGTTGTCAACATGAAATATATTTCTTAAAACATTCAGAACTTCCTTCCCATAAATTTCCCGGATGTCGTAAAGGATATCTTTTTACGTGGGATTTGTGTCAGTCTGAATATCGTTCTAAGGTATCGAATAGCCCTTAACCGTGTAATGCTATCAATTATGTGTCACGCTTAGTTGGAAAACGGGAAATAGGAAATGGGAAACTGGAATAGACGAACATTAGGATGTAGACCGCACGTAAAGGAGCAACAAATCTTAAGGACCAGGATAATTACAGGCCTCACTAAATCACACAATTATCGGTGGTATTGAGTTTCGGGAAATCAGATTACGACAAAGGATTTAGTAAGGTTTACCAACTACTAGACCTTTCGGATTCGTTCGCAATTTATTGACTAAAGTATCGGCTTACGCAAGTAATTGTAAATATATCCTATTTGTAATAGTGCAAGTATTTAAATGTAAATTCTTATTCATGTAAATATTTTTCAATATCATCACCGTTTCGAAAAGATGCTTTGACATCGAGACACATCTATAACAATTATATATAAAGATGCTTTTCAATATCAATGAACTTGCATCTCGTCATAAAATACATTTTGAGCTATATTACATCTACTTATAGCTATTGATGCAATATAAATAATTTCTACAGCTATATCTGATTAAAAATGTATTTTGTGACGAGAGTCATAGCCATTGCCAAAAGTCTAAGGACTTTTTTAAATCACACCCGAAGACATTCTCGTTCAAGTCATCTTCTGAATAAACTAAATTAAAATCGGTTCATCAGTTATGGAGCAGATGTTACAGCCACGCATTAAGTTAAAATTACCACACCCATATTTTTGTGTTGGGTGTAAAATAATGCGTATGTTAAAATGCAGTGTTCTGAATGAATTGTTGCTATTGTATGTTTTTCAGGCGTTTAATAAATTAATGTTTACAGTACTCGTGTATTATTTTGAGGTTTTAAAATCGATTGAATGCAATAACTGCAAAAGCCAAGATGTATACTTTTAATAGGAGGAATAAAAAGGCAGGTTTCGTTAAACAAGATTTATTCGTCATTTCACAAGAATGTGCATTGATCTTCAGGACGATCTGAACTTAAGAATGAATAATATTGTAAATGATTTTTCTTTCACAAAGCTCGGAACAGATGGCGGTACTAGAGTTTGAAACAACCGTATTGTATTTGTTGAAATGTTCAGGATGTAAATATACATCCGCGGACTTGTGCGAAAGGAAGTGTGTGAAGGAAGCGATGGAAAAATCCACTTCTTAGGGTGCTTTTCCACCAGTTTCACAGCTTAGTTATTACATCTTCGCAGCATAGTTGCATAGCACATCTCTGGTGCACCGTAACGCTTCCTTACACACTTACGCTTTCTTACTGTTTATACTGTTTTCAGTGCTGCTGCGGCGGCGGCGGCGGCAGTTGAGGCTTTGGGGGGGCGGCGCGTACCCCCTCCACTGCTGCGCTCCCGCACGCTTCCCGCTATCGTAGCACCCGGCTTCTCCATACTGCACGCACAAATCGACCCCCAGAGAACAGCTGGTAAGATGTGGTAGTTACTAACATTATTGACGTTAGAATTTGATGATCTCGCGTCATAGTTACAAGGACGGATCGCCGTTCAAAGGGCTCGTTCGAATGATGAGTTTAAATTTCTTTTCTCGATCTTAGTGTTGTCCATAGCAACCACGACACAGCAAATCCTCATGGAGCAATGAGTGTTATTTATATAAAATTTTGTTTGTATGTTTGTTTATTTGTCCTTTATGGACTCTGAAATGGTAGAAGATAGAGCAGTGATATCTTTGGCAACTTTGTTCAAATTTCTCTCACGACAGTTTTGGTATCAAAATTATATCGATCGGACACAAGGTTTATGAGTTACAGTCGAAAATGTTGAATTTTTTCTGATTGATCGGACTAGATCTACAGATACTATACATACATATATCCAACAGTACTTCAATAAACATGATTAAAACGAATACTAACATAATTATGCTGATTTTTCTTTAAATTCGATTTTTTTATATGTTTATATCAGTTAGTACAATAATGCATTTTGTAAATATTTATTTTATGTTATGTACTTAGACTATTATCTCCAATATGGAAAGTAAATGAATATGTTTTGCATGACAATATCATATTTAAAAATGTTAAGTGTAAACAATTTCAGTTTACGTAATACATGACTTGGAATGCAGTCTAAGAAGGCCCACGTGATTTTGTCGTTCGCATTTGCATCTGGTTCTGTCAGATTGCATAGTGCTATGCATTGTTGTAGCATATCTATTCACTACAATCTAGCTTCGGTTCAGTGTCTTTAAGAATATAATATGATAGTAACATTATAGTAAAAATAGGTCAAGTTCGACCTTGCATAATTAGGGTCCGGATAACTATTCAATATTTACGCTGAAAAAAATGTTTCACGTTAAGGAATCTATACAAGTAAATAAAATTAGAGTTTCTGTTTGCAATATTAAAATAACAGCTTTTTACTTAATTTCTATAATGTATACTATAATGTATAATATATACGGTTTTAAACTATTATCATCGCGGACACTCAACATTTTAATTATAGCGGGTACTCACGGTCACGGCGAGACCACGATCAATGTAACTGGGTCGAAATATCGGTAAAAGAATAAAAAGAATACAGAGATCGTGAGTACCCGCTATAATTAAAATGTATATGTGTGTTATTACATGTGATAGACCCGCTATGGTAAGTTAGTGTATGACTTTCAGATCCGAGTAGACAAGATGATCGGCGAAGTGACGGTGTCGGTGTCGGGCTCCAAGCCCCAGATAGAGGTGGTCAACCCCAGCGGGGAGAAGCTTACCGGCCCGCCCCAGCTGATCACTACCCTCGACTTGTCCGAGATAATGGTATAATAACAACTTACAATTAATTAAATATAAAAATATATATATATAAAAAATATATTATTAGCAAAAATTACTCAAACATAAAATTTTCTGATTAATGTTACCACTACAAACAGTATAAATTGTGTTAATAAAATATTTAGTAACTGAAAAATACTTTTAAGGTTTCGCCCATTTTTATAACCTCAACCGTCGACGTGAATTCCTGTATTTATTACACAAAACCGCACAAAAATCCGTGTGGTATTTTCCGTTTTATGGTATGTAATGATATGTTGACAGATAGTAAAAGTGCTGGACCCGGAGCCAGGCAACTGGAGTATCACGGTGGGGAGCGAGAAGGACTACTCCGTGAAGGTGGTGGGGTTGTCTGACCTCACCTTCAACCATGGCTTCTCCGTGGAGAAACCCTCCTCCATGACTGAGACTAGTTACAGACCTTTGCAAGGTATATTACAATACTTATTTTACTTATACTTAATTTCACTATCTATGTTTATGCGTTATGAAGTCTACATATATGGCCCATACATTAAGATATCAAAACCTAAAACCAGACGACTTTTTATTACTATTTATGCTGGGAATCGAGTCCAAGTCCCTTCGTATATTGGGCTGTAATATTTATGTGTAAATGACCGTTGAAAAATTTGACTGTGCAACATCTATTGGCTAACATTTATAAAATGAATATTTCAATGTGTGTACTAAATCTTGCCTTGAGGATATAGGCTCCTCATGACGCCATCGAAAGCAGTATAACTTTCTCTCTCGCATCGTTAAGCCCTCCTATTATTACAACATAATCAGTACATATTATTTAAAATACTATTAAGTACAAAATAATAGAATTTCTATCATTATAAATTTCATATCTAAATTCAAATAAAAACGAGGATTCTCCGTGACTTTGGTATCATGGACAACACACAGACAAACACCCAATCTGAGCACAAAAACTTTAAAACATTCAAATATCTGCCTCGCTGGAAATCGAATCTAGAAGTTTTACACTGGTCTCTACTAACTCAAACTCAAATCATTTATTTCATGTAGGTATTTATAAATACACTTAGAAACGTCAAATATTTTACATATACCACTACACCTACTACTATTACACCATAGGCCGTTTAAATTTAACGCCATAAATCAATGTTTCACGTCAAGCCGATTTACGAGTGCTAATATTTATGTAATTCCATTAAACATATTTTCCAGGGACATACAACAATCTAATGATATCGCTATCCAAGCTCGATGTCCCGGTGCAGATCGAATTCGTGGAAATATTGGACCTAACGGGGAAAACCATTTTCGAGGTGCCTCTCGTGGAAAGTGCTGGCGGTCAAAAACTGTACCTCGCTGACGCGTTTATACCACCTGATGACTTCTTCTATGTTGCCGTGAGTGTAGTCATTGTTCTTCGGGCGCGTTCCACTAAGCATCCACAACAATCACGCTCACGACCGCAATTTTTTCCGTTCCACTAGCTTTTAAGACGGGTCGCGTTGAGCGTCGCATGAGCGTTAGTCATGACGTCATGAGTGACGTTTTCGTCTCCACCATAGCGACCGCGGTCATGTGGAACGCCGAAATGAGCATTTTAATCGTTGTGAACGCTTAGTGGAACCCGGCCTTAGTCGTGCCCTCTTGACAGAGTCGTCGTGGTCGTTACTTGGTCGGATATGTGTCAACGCTTCCCTTTTATTGCATCGCCATGTCGCTCAATTTTTTCACACATTTTATGTCACAGATTTTATGAGGTCTGTCCATCGTGTAGTGATTGTACAATACTATATTACTGCATGGCTCGGTCATCATCAGTGGCCAAAATATAGTCCGCTCCCACCCATTTAAATAAAGGGTAGTATTAAAATGAGTGACTGTAAATAAAAGTTTAAGTAACAAAAACAATTAATTTACATTATAGTATTACTGTGAGCGACTGACTCCGAGTGACTAGAAATCATCAGAACAGCAACTTACAAACATTAATTTGAGTTACTTAAAATACAAAACCTAACCTAACATAGTCTCTGTATTTCCAGTCGCTCACTTAGTAATGAAGTCGCACGGTTAGTTAATTTTGCGCTTACTCAAACTTGTACCGCTCAAGTTATTATAAATAACATCATCATTCGCATTTTTTTTATTCGATCGTTGTATAATTCCCCATAAATAAAACTGAGAATAGCAGTGACCAGGTTTTATAATGAACACTGCAAATGTTTTGCCGCAGATAAATGGTCATGATGAATACGGGCAGGTGTTTCGACGGATCGCGCCCACCCCGGTACAACCTAAATCTCCAGGTTAGTTCTAACTATCATAATAAAAACACCAACATCCACCACTTGCACTTATTTATTCTCTGCTTTACTTTACACAGTCTCAATTTACACACAAATGGTTCACTTCAATACAAGAGCTCGAATTAGCACGGGTGTAATCTTACGACTTGTTTCTTCAACCATTGCCCAAGACTAACAGCTGCTAGAAAGCCGGCTTCCATATTGAAGACTTCAAAAACGTCATTCATTCCCGTTCTACCATCATATTCTACACCCACTCTAATTCAAACCTAACTCTATAGTTTAAGCTCGTTAACTGCTAAATCACTTAAACGTGAGATATCATATCTGGAGAATAACTGAGCACTGATATATTTAATATTAAATAAAAAAATTCGTAATTTCTTTAGACAGTTTAGACAATAAAGTTCTTTAAACCGAATAGCAACTAATAATCCGTAAAAAATATATAGAACATTAAGATCTGATTACTATTAGGCTTGTAATGAATATTTCATTATATCACAACGACGTATTGGTTACATTCGTAGAGGTTACTAATTTATTGTTTATTTTACAGATGCACCGTACTTGACAGTTCCACAAAAGGTGATTGCATTCATTATGTTCTTATATAACGAGAAAAATGACAATTTTATATACTTTGAAAGATAAGCTTGATACTTAGGCCGCGTTCCACTAGGCGTCCACAATGATCACGCTCACGACCGCACTTTTTTTTGTTCCACTAGCTTGTGAGCGCTACTGTCATAAACTGTAGTGAAACGCTCACCACGACCCACCTTATAAGATGGGTCGTGGTGAGCGTACGTTATGACGTCATGAGTGACGTATTCGTCTCGACCACGACGACCGCGGTCACTATGTGGAACGCTGAAATGAGCTATCAGATCGTTGTGAACGCTTACTGGAACGCGGCCTTACAATGCTAAAATGTAATAGTAACGTAACGCACGCGTAATATATACCTACTTCAAATTGTACGTTACACTAATGACTAGCTGACCCAGCAAACTTCGTAACGCGTAGAAAATTGTTATTTTTTTATTCAATTCCTGGCATTTTTATCTTTACTTACCGTGTCAACCTTACTTGGACTTCCACAAATAATTCAAGACCAAAATTAGCCAAATCGGACCAGTCGTTCTAAAGTTTTAGCGAGACTAACGAACAGCAATTCAAATTGTACGTTATGTTAATGATAATAAGGTTGGTCTTCGAATGTAGATACAGGCTCGGTACCACGAGCGCGTGGTGTTGTCGTGCCGCGTGGACAGCCTGGTGCCGGTGGCCGCCGCCTGGACCAAGAACACCAAACGGATCATGGACGACATTAATGCTTTGTATGTCGCATTATGCACTAAATTGGTCTTACTATATACTACCTTTATTAATATATGCTATAAACAAGTTTTTGGGAAACTTCCGATAATTAAATAAATAACGCTACACACTCATAGTCCCACACTCGGATACTCCATGTCGTGGGTGCCATGGACAACATCGAAAGACATTTACACACACACCCAGACCGAGAACAGAATTTTAAATTCATCATTCAAGTTTCCGCCTCGCTGGGAATCGAAGCCAGGAACCATTGAACTGTAATTGTAATTAAATAATATAAATATATATATATATTAGGTTACTGTCGTTCAATTAAAAAAAAATACTGATTTCATAATGGGAGAAGACGCTGGTCCTTGAAACACAGTTTCGACTACCTCAGGGACCAGAG
>DWJN01006961.1:0-10305 GCA_018248895.1 Carystus phorcus | reverse complement strand
CTTCTAAGGTTAACCCACTATAAGCATTTTTATGGTTATCAAAATAGTTCTAATATAATAATTTATATGGCAAAACATAGTTTGCTGGATCATCTAGTATAGTATAACATGGCCACACTAGCGGCGGTCGGCGGTCGGCGGCCGAGGAACAGGCGTGGACGCAAGTTGCGAGCCGCGGTGTCAGCGGTGTGAAGTGAAAGCTGGTTGCCCTTTGCGCGCCACGTGTTTCGGCTGTATCGCGGTTACGTCATCTGTATGTTATGTCTACATTTCTGTACAATACACTTTTTTCCTGAACAAACCGAAAAAATAATAGTTAGGCAACAACAGTCTTTAGGAAAATACATACATTCTTATCGAGCACGTTACCAAATACTAGTATAACACCCTTAAATTTTGCAACATGAAAGGGTGCGAATCGTTCGGCGCATGAGCATATGAACTAAAAACTGTCATTTTTTAATTCCTTTTGGAAGTAAGTGAGCAACAATTTATTTACACTCTTTTGCAATAAGGTATCTAAGCAAACTAACGTGGCCAGCCGTCTACGTCTATACATACATATCTATACACACATACAAAAACCTTTATTTTTTTAATATATTTTAATTTACAATTATAAATCATCATCATTATTCTGACAATGTTCGTATTATTGTTAATTCAATAGTAATGACTATTGTTTAACGCGCTCATTGTTATTTATACATGTAAAAGACTTCAACGCGTCTTTGTCGGCGTTTTCAGAAGAATTGTTTAATAACTGTTGGTCCTAAACGTGATAAGTAAATTTGGTATAGTATTAAAAACAAATTAATATTTATTGCCTATCAATATTTGAATGTTTTATAAAGAGTCTGTGAGTGTCAGTAAATTATTTCTGAAGTTAAAATATCTTTACATAGCGGAAATACTTCATTATTGTTAATGAAGCGCACTTTACAATAATTCACGTGTTTTTCTACTTACACTAATAGGCTTAGATTTGGAGCGGTGCACGTGTTGGTACTGATGTATATGTCGGTATATCGTTACTTTTATAGTGCAAATATACGTTTTATACATAGTAAACGTACTTAGCTTGTGATGTTTTTGCGGGCAGTGCTACACATATCCAAATATATACATTTTGTTCTAACAGTGATATAATTATTATGCTTACGGATTCAAAGTGTCAGTATTAATTAATCCCTGATATAAGCCTAAAACGGGTAAGTTTCATTTGTAACGTCTTTCATTATTAATCACAGCCAGAATTAAGTTAATTTTATTACAGTCACCATGTCGGACTGTCGTTCGAAAAGACCTAGTTTGGATTCCCAGCAGGGTAGAAATTTGAATGGTGAGTTTGAATTTCTGTTCTCAGTCTAGGTGTGTATCCTACTATATATGTAGTGTACATTTCTTTGTGTATTGTCCATGACACTCACAACACGGGAGATCCCTAGTGTGGGGCTATGAGTGTGTAGGAAAAATACCAAACCCCGCTGTTGGTAGCTAATGCTGTTTTACAGTATCACATAATCCGTAGACGTAACAAATTGATAATATAAAATATCTCCAAATTTAACCATGACCGGTTCTTACACCGTTATACGTTAAAGTTTGTTAAACCGTTATTTTGTGTAGATATTTACAAAATTACGCGATGAGACAAACAATTAAAAAGCAGGTTACGTAACATAATTATGTTACATCATTAGTGATGTTGTAAAATTGTAAATTAATATTTACAAACCATAAGTAAAAATAAAAATTATGCTAGTCCAGTCCAAGTTGTTTTATCTAACTGTTCAATCAATCTATTTTATTTATATCTGTAAATAAAGGATTTATATTCTAGTTTAGTGTAGTACTTACGCTTTATTTATAAACATCTTTGAATAATTTTAGAATAGTAAATTTTAGTGACAATGTCGTAATAAATAGTTTTATCTAAATTTATTTAGTTACATTATTCTACATTAACATTCATGTATTGCACTTAAAGTACTCAATGAACGTTAAAATTTGACGACGGAACTATGTTTGACATGTTTATGATATTGTCAGAATCGACTCTACTTGCTAAATTTTAAAGTTATAGATAGTCGTTGAGAAATTAAATGTGTCTATTGCATAACAAATTAAATTTGAAATACGAGAACCAACTAATGCTGACAGGTTGGTAAAAGTTGGTGGCCATTTAAAAAAATTAACATAGGCAGCTGGTTCCATATTTCTTTTTATAAATTATGAGTAAATTTGTCTTAGTTTTAAAAGACAATGTTTCTTGTCGAACGTAACGTCCTTTATACTAGTGTTAATATCAAAATGCTTTGGCATAATTGCGTGGTAAAACTTATAACTGCTTATCCTGGGACAATCTTTTCTTACCCAAATAATAAGTCAAAACTAATAGCAGGTTCGACAAATATATTTGACTTTGATCGATTGTTATTATTTTCTGAAAACATTAACAATTTTTTATCAACAAATTTGATCGTTTACCGAGTGTTAAAAACAGACAGAAAATTAATATTTGTAAAACGTACTGTAAGTACATGATATAGAAATTAGATTTAAAATGTCTAAATAAAATATACGTACAACATCTATTTTGGCTGAGTTTAAGAAATTATTTTTAAATCTTAACACTATATAGCTAAATAAATTGTTACATATAACACTTTAATAAATACATACATTTTGTCCATAACAAACAAACTACATACAATCAATAACCTGTAGAAAATATAATCGATGCACAGCAATCTTGTCATCTCTGATGACAATATGAAATGGACAATGGAGCTGATCTCATAAATTTATCATTAGACGAGATGGCGGCTTTAATTGCGTAAATAAATAAACATGACTTTTATTAATAACAATAACGGAGGTCAGTGATACCCTCTTACAATTATTGTACAATAGTAAAATAACTGTTATTAGTTTTTTTAATAACAAAATTCTGTTTTCTATTTTTGTGATCAGGTCTCTTATAACGAGGTGGGCATTACCCTCCATCATACTGCTAAAATATAAGCTTACACATCACACTTCTAGGTCTAGGATTTTGATAGAAAGCAGAACGTCGAGAATCATAAGTATTTTCAGGCGTGAAGAATCATACAAGAATTTTCAGGCGTGAATAATTCTTTACTTTTCCCCCGAAAAAAGGCGATTATTAAATCGAGTACATAACAAATTAACGATATTGCAAAAAGTTAGCGTTAACTGCTCTATTGGGCTATCACTACCTAATCAGTTACTTAATAGCGTCTAAGTATATTTTGTTACGAATAAAACGAAACGGAAGTAATTGCAAGTTGGTTACAGCTGTTAGTTATGTCATGGTTATTTTTGAGAACGTAACTACGAGTATTTTTGTATGAATAATTAATATAAATTTACGTTGTAATTCATCATAATTTACTGCGATTATTAGTGCGATAGTAACCTTAAATAGTTACGTTCACATCATGTACGTATGTACCTACATATAACAGCTTAAATATAAAAAGAAAGCTGAAATACTATGGAGATGTGTGTGGCCTTTTTAATCATTTCATTTTGATTTTTAGTGTGAAGAAGTGACGTAACGGTAAATTGTGTTTACTGGCCATTACTGGTAACACTCGTGAGTATTATCAAAAGCATTACAATTGCTAGCAACGTCAGTAATTAATAAATAATTATACACTCATAGACCCAACATTACATGTGTCCTGGATGACATGGAAAAAACAAAAAGATAAGGGACACATTAATTTTCAGACTAATACAAGAAATGTAAATCATCGTTAAAAAATTCTACTTCGCAGGAAATCGAACCCAGGACCTTTCGAACCAATGACATTCGGTGTAATGATTATCGCGCTACACGAGATGCTAACATAAAGCTCAGCGACATAAAGTATAAACACATCGTTATTTATTTCGTATTTATTACCGTTATATATAAACTCTACATATGAATTGAAAAACATTAGGACCAGTTTAATATTTACTTAATTAATATTTATTTATAAATTATTAATTAAATATTGAAGCCTATTCGACCCATGTAAACACACAAACAAAAAATATTTCCTCTTTATAATATTAGTGCAGATCAAGAATACTTTTTAAATAAATAGTAAAGGAGTGCCGTTAACGTAGCCTACAATCTTAAAAATATGTTTAAAATTTATTTCTTTACAAGTAAATGAAAATATGTCATCACCTCTACTTGCCAGCCCAATCTGTAATCAGGTTTTATGTCTAACATAAGTTGTACATTAGCTGTTTAAGCACGCCTATATCCAATATAACGGTACTTTATAAGCGAGTATAATTTGTTAAAGATTAAAATACACACCAATACGTAGTGTCCACCAACCGTTACCACGCGTAGACCACTCCAAACTTTCGTAAACCAACCTGATTGATACATATATCACGCGCACGGTTTCATCACCATCGACATGCGGTGAACGGCTTTAGCATTGTTTTACGTTGCGCATTCCAATGTGCCACCCTTTTTTGCAGAAATAACAAGGATTTGTTGCAGCAACTCTTATCGATTAATTCCAGTCGATACAATACAAACATTTCTAGGCTTTCGGACCGTGGGATAGTATTGTTCTGCGGCCCACTCGGAAGAAATTGAGGACATTCGCTACTTGGCTAGTGGGCCACTGGTAGCACCTATGGGCCTTTTAAAAGTGTTATTAATCGAATTTAATTGCGTTTATATTAAAGGACATAATGTATCGTGTGATTAATAGACTTATTCTCAAACAAACCACACATACATGAACTAGTTTTGTATAAGAGCAAATGATTGTTTTCCGCTTTTTTCGACGGGTATTGTTTTCGTAAGGTTAACTACTTAATACGTATTGGTATTCCGTTAAATAAAAAATCTTTAAATTATCCTGTACGCTTAAAAAAATTTACTGTTTAATAAATTTTAGTTGCAAGCACTATGTCAGAGAGTTAATTTGTATAATTACAGCATGTTTAATAGTATATTTGTTTATTTTAGTTAGTTAATATTAGTAGTACCCATGTCAAAAATAACTGTTAAATAGTTTAATATTTAATCAAGTATTTTGAATTTATCGAAATAAAACAAACCTCCAGTTACTTCAAAGCTGGCGGGTACCAAGTAGCAATAAGTACAATATTCCTCCGTGTAAACTTGTAGTCACTTAGCAACAGTTAACTTTGCGTCTCTAATGATCTTAACACCAACACAATTTACAGAACTGTTATTGTTTTGCAACTGAAAATTAGTGATCTGTGCATTTAAAATGTTAATCGTAAACTCGGAGTTTACGTTCACGTGTACAGACGCGCACGGCGTTGCGTCGCGAGTCGGACTGCGCGGGCGCACCGCGGAGAAACTCGAGAGAAAAGTGGCTTCCCCCTGCGCGACCAGCAGATTACATCAGTGGTCTCGTTGATATTGTTTGGACCACGGTTTAGGATTGTTAACAAACTCAAACTGCAATCGTTGCTTCCGTTTTCCGCTTGTTACGCGCCTACGCTGGCGCGTCAGCGACGCAACCGTAATCAACGGTACAGGCAACCGACTTAACCATCAACTTGTTACGTTAGCTATGACTTCTGTTTATTGGCCACTTTGTAAACGCTTTAGTTTTTGTTGCAGTTATGCAATGAGTATTTAGCTATTGAAATACGAGTACATCATTGTACTCCAATCCCTTAAACTGCGTAAAAATAGAGCCACGGGAAAGTTATTTAGCTCTATCATAGTTGCTTAGTGTGAATATTGCTATACTCTACGCTTACCTTTAAAGTAAATGGATACTCTAACTTCAACAAAAGATATAACTTTATTGAACTAGCTTCTGCCTGTGACTTCGTCTGCGTGGTCTTCAAAATCGAGTCCAGAGGGAAATAAAAATGTGCGAGTAATAAAAATAATAGTTGTATAAAAATAAACTGCAGTTTAGCGTATTTCTTCGTTCCTTCCCCCAGAGCAATTTCAAAATTTTAGTTTACCATCACATGCTAAGTTTAAAGTGTTTAGCAGTTAGCTAATAGAAAACGTTAATGCGAAGATATAAATACTGTTTATTACATTATAGTAACCCGCTATCACTCCTGTTAACTCTTGACAGAATATTCTTGACTATAATCTAAATCTTTTCAGTCGTTTAACGAACAGAAAAGCCATTATTATCTTAATAATTGTTTTAACCTCTGCATCGATAACAAAGCCTACATACGTTCAAATAAAATAAAAAACCAATGTACAGATTTCATCGCGTTACTGTTTTATTTACAGGCTTTTAGTATAGTTTAAATATACTAGGTATAGTTAATGACTGAAGAAAATAATCTGTATTTTACATATAGTACTAATAAATTAACTGACTTTTTTTGACCGGACTATCTGCAAAACTACAGATTAACATAAACCTCATAAATATTCATAATGTTTTTGAGAATGCTTTGGTATATCTTAATATATACATATATAGTACGTATCACGGTGTTTGTCCGCGATGGACTCCTTAACTACTTAACCGATTTTAATCAAATTTTGCACACCGTATCCAGATTGATCCAACTTGAAAGATATGATAGCTGACATCTCAATTTATCATCGCAATATTATTTTATTGCAAAATATTTATCTTACAAAGAATTGGTTCCATAAGATTCTAACAGATGGCGGTGTAATTAATTGGCAAAATTGGGTATGTAAACCTTAGTCACAGTAACGCGTGGCGTGGCCGAGTCTGCGAGTAGTTTATATTTAATTAGCATTCATTTGAAACCTACATTTTTTTTATTATAAATTATAAAGAATTTGTTGCATGCATTCGTTGTCCAAAGAAAACTGTAGCAATATTTGTGTTTTGGCGGTTCTTTCTGTGCTATACTATTTTTAAACATAACTTGTGCCGAAACGAAGCGAAGCTAATATTATAGTAACAGAAGAATTATATGTACATAGTTCCATTTAACTTGTAAATATGTAAGTCACCTAAATAAATTATTTACGGGCCCGATAATGTTAAGCATATTCACTAAATTGTAAATTTTATATTATGGACACATCCTTAAATTAATTAGGAATTATGAAACTTTGGAGACGGTTCTCTGCTCTCATTAGTTTAAATCTGTTTCGATTTTCAATCTAAAGACCCTGAAATAGGTCGATTAGTAATTTCGTGTGTTAGTACGCAAAACTAGCACGTAAAACGACATACGTAAAACCCGCAATTCACAAATTGGCCGACTGAAGGCCATAGTAATACTACTGCTTATACAGCTGCTACTCCGTGAAGTGAAGAATGAAGTGACATACATGGAAATGATTAACTTTGCAAATCACTTCTGATTATGACATATAATGTAAACAGCGAAATTGTTGAATTAACTTATACATATCAATATTCCTTTAAGCATAAAGAGTTTAACTTGATTTTGTTTCGCTAATTATATACTTAATAAAATATAAACTATTGATGCCCTAGTGTTAAAAGAAGTTCATAATATCAGACGTTACTTTAGGAAAATTCATTGTTATTAAGTAAATTTTTTGATGTAGGTAATGTGTATATTTGTTAATTCAGTCATAAAGTAAACCACATTTACTGTTTATAATAACATAAATTACGTATTGCTCACAACATATAACTGTAACTAACATTACTACCTATCTAGCAATCTATTACGAGTAGGTACATTATTATAACGCATCGCAAAAATGCGGACAGAGATTGACTGAAAGCGGAAACCGATAGTTAGCGTTGTTAAAAAAAACTTTTGAATTATATTAGCCCTATCTGACACGAGTGTGTGGCTCACGGCCGTTTCCATTTGCAGTGGCCGACGGCCGTTTGCATCATTGCACAAGCACTTTCTCCAGCACTCGCGCTAACGAGAACTACAAACGGGGTGCCGCGACGCATAGTCAGTTACGTAGCTGCTTATTGACAGCCGATGTTTGCGGCCGTGTCTATTGTCTGGAACGAGACGAAAGCCGCTTTTAAAAATGGTTTTGGTCGGAGCTGTTGACAGAATTTCCACTAATTAATATGCATGATTTTTACGTAATATTTTAAAAGAATGTTATAGGTACTTAGCGAAGTGTGATTACTTTAGGTAGTAGTCGTGGTATCGTTTAGTAGTGCTAATAATAAGCACACAAATACTTGAGGATTAACGGTCAATACCGCCCGTGCGTGAATCACGCCAGCATAAACTACAGAGCATGAACGATGCGATGTCGAACAAGACGAAAAACCATGAACCTGGTTGATAACTGGTTTTAAAATATATCAAACGCCAACAGACTGATATCATTATAATTTAATTATGATTTTAGAAAGAATTATGAGGGAGATGAAGATCCGTCACCACTTTATGCAAGTGTCGTAGCGCTTAACTCAGGTGTTACTCTATCAATTACTCGTACAGTATAAAATACCTAGCTAGTATTGTATAAATCTTTTTTTTATTTTATTTTATGTAATAATTTATCTACACATTATACAATGTACACAATTTATTTATTTTATCATCATCCAATCAACTAAAGTGATAGTTTGACGACTCAAAAATGCTTAGTGTTCCGATATTTCGATATAGGCATTGCTTTCCACGGCAGCTTTCGAATTTAGCATGAAGCATGCAATTTATTGCAATTCAAATTCGAATGTCCGCCCCTGGTCCGCCCTATTTCCATTTTTGAATATTTTTCAATTACACTTAGCCGCCATCTATCTGACTACTTTGCAGTTTGTAGTCTTACGTACCTCCCTCTACTGATATAAAATAACTTTATCACAATATTGCTAGATGTCGCTACGAACGGCTTAAATCGCTTCTTATTTTCTAAAAATAACACTAGAGTTCGTTTGAAGCGCTATATTTAGTATTTAGACATTTGACAAAAAAGATGGCAGCGATTGCCGACTGCTGTCCTTCGGAATTATTGCGAAAATGGCGCATTATGTGATATTTTCACATAATTTATTAATTATAAGTGAAAATTTGTGTAGTGCTGCATTGTGATAGTGTGTTATTTTACATGAATGACAGTGTTAATCGTGTGTAAATAGAACTTCGACTTTCTTCTGGATATTGGATTACACATAAAATAAAGGTATTTAGATTCCTCCTACGCATAATATATTATTTGTCTGAAGTTTACCTTATCGTTTTCGAGATTTTTGCATTTCGGAAGGACATTATTATTTAGGACCATTACATAAGAATTATGCACCACACGTTATAAATATGGTTACTTTTATCCCAGGAACCGTCTTATTTTTGATAGCTTAAAGTAGTTCGTGGAATTGTAGTACGTGTTCTCGTACATACGGCGGGATTTATGGTCGTCAGAGTCGGTGGGTGCTTCGCGCGAGCTCGTGACATCAGCAGGCTCATACTTCTGCTGTAAACATTTACAGCTAGAGGCGTGAATCACCACATTATATTACCATGTCAAAGATATTCACTTTTTATATTATAAAAATCGGCTATATATACAATGGATACAATTTTGAAATACAAGAGCTTGTAAATTGGCTGAAAAATTATGCAAATTTGTTCTTATTTGTTGTTTAATGTGATAATTGTAATATTTTTGCTTATAGTATTTTTTTGATCTTACTTGTAATATGAACTTTATGATTTTTATTTGTTCCACTATATAATTTAAAGTGGATAATAATATAATAGTTATATTATAACTATTCGCTAATCATACTACTAATATAAAAAGCCTGATTCACTAGAACTATTACTCAAAAAATTATGGAAACTCAAAATTTTTTACTTACTAAAATACTTATTCAGATCAGAAACTACTTTTTTATTATAAATGGTTCATAAGTGGGTCTTATAATAGGATCTTATTAAGCGAAGTAGGTATGTACATACATTATTCTTACTCCATTTACTTTCATTCAATGCTAATCTAATTGTTTCCTATGAATATAGATTGATTAGTTAACTTTCTTTTCATTTATTCTACCAACTGTGTACAGTTATTAACACATGGTATTTCAACATTATTTTTATATGATATATGCAGTGGTAATCCAACATACCAAAACATGAATAATTGTTATTAGGTCATAGGCACCAACAAAGTAATAGAACTAAGGGAAGAAAAAATGTAAATTGAAAAAAAAATTATTGTAAGTGATCTGAAATGTGAGAAAGTTTATTCAAACTTACTACACAATTATGAAGACTAATTATTACTTATTCTTATGGCCGGTTTCTGAAAGGCTGATCAACGAAAAAATTAAAAAATTCACTGTCAAATCTATTGTCAAACGTCAATTGGGT